>JANAVB010014796.1:1418613-1551113 GCA_029216955.1 Iris pallida
CCAAGCTCATGGCGGGAGAACACCTGCTTCTCCGGGAGAACACCTGCTTCTACTCACCTCTCTCTCTCTCTCTCTCTCTCTCTCTCTCTCTTTCCTCGAGTTTCTTCTAAAAAAGGGCGGAGGTAAAAGTGAAGGAATTAGAGGGGGACAGGAACTGCTTCATGTCACTTCCATCAAAAAATTTGAGTTTCATGAATAGCAACCAAACAGCTGAACTCATACGAGTTCAGCCGAGTTGCAGATTTTTCTCTACTTTTACTCCACTTTCACCTTACCAAATAGCCCCCAAGTACTGATACTCATTGGTATCCCATACTCAAACTAGCTCGACATGGATACACCTACCTTAATTCCCTACATAACTTCCCACAACCATCCCTCTAGGGGACACCACTACACATACACACTCTTGTTATTTGTCCCCTGCCTCACTCACACACATTAGGATACATTTATCCACATATACTCATTCCCATATACCATATTATATAGTATAACCATACATATACATACACCACTAAACATATTTTTTTTACACTACTACTATATATATATATATATATATATATATATATATATATATAAATATATATATATATATATATCCTAAATATATATATATATATATATATATATATATTTATATATATATATATATATATATATATATATATATATATATATATATATATATATATATATATATATATATATATATATCCTATTTTTCGATTATGACATACATTGGTACACATGACTCTAATTATGATAAAAAAAAGCCTCATGACACATGGATACACTTTTCCCATCCAAAATCCATATGTAAATGTGACAATAAAAATTTAAATACAATTGGATACATTTAGAAGCCCATTTACATAGGGATTATCAATTTAGCCAAGCATATCACAATGTATCATGACACAAACCTTCAATATCATAATTAGGACACATGGACACAAAGCATACACCAAATAATGACACAAATCTCTTTTGAGAACTTGTACCAAACACTTGGTGATCACAATCTCGTAATGGCCACTAATTCACTATTCTAAACTCTAGATCAACTAGGAATGAGTCCTCTACAACCTAATTCACCATCTAGAAGGTTATATCTAGCCACTAGAGGGGTATTCTACTAGTTTACATAGAATTGTACCATGAAAAAGTGAGGAGGGAGATCAATACCAATGTGGAATAGCTCCTCCTTGTGGAACTATGAATTTGGTGGTGAAGAAAGAAGAATTTGGCTCCAAACTCCTTGCTAGTGCTCCCTCCAAGCTTCCTTGCGCTATAAGGATCTAGCTCTCCATGGAAGAAGAATTAGCAAGCTTGGAGATGTGTTGAAATGGTGGAGGAAGAATTGGACTTGGTGCTCCAAAGGAACTATGGATAATGGCTTGGGGGAGGAAGAAATGAAGTGTTTAGAATTGAGAGGAAGGGTTATATGTAGACGGCCATATGATGTTGGGTTGGGCCTAATTATTCCATAATAAGCCCGAACTAATTCCTACTCCAAATGGCTAATAAAAGGCCCAAAATGAAAATTGATGAATTGGTCTTGGTTGAGCTACTTGGGCTCTATTTGTGCCATAACTAAAAGTCTAGTACAAATGTCACTACCAGTTTTCAAAATAAGTGTAAATTTGTCATTTTATAATTGCTATATATTGTGAATATTTATTTAGGAATATTGTATTTTTGGGGATTAGTTAGTCGGGTTAGAGACTAGTCTAGTTTTGACTTGTGTTAGTGGCCCAGTTAGCATAGACACTAGTCGGAGCCCAAGAATTAGCAAGGCATGGCCCACAAACTAACTCATTAGGTTAGTATAATTAGACTAACCATTCATGATAAATTAGTTCATTTAGAGGTTAGGTTTTTGTCCAAAATGACCCCAAATCCTTGCATGCATTTAATTAGCCAAAGGGCAACCATTAGGGGCTTTAGTCATTGTAATTAAATCCTAACCTAGGAAGGCATGGCCGGCCTTTTGAGGACATCTCCTCCATTTTACTTCATTCATCTCTAGCCTCCAAATTTCCAAATTAGGAGCGCCTTCCAAAAGAGGGTGTTCACCATTGATTTCTCTTCCAATCTCACAATTTTCTCCACCATTTCTCACAATCTCTTAAGAATAAGGTGTCTATAAGGAGTGTGGAGCTAGGAGCAAGGAGGAGAGTCCATTGGCTAAGGATTTTCGTGTCGGACTTGTGTCCATTGGATTGTTCATTGGGAAACAACTCCCAATAGGTATAACTCTTTCTAAACTTGTCATTTCAATCCACATTTTGATTTTGAACCCATAGGAACTCACCCATATGTAGGGATAACCCTTAGGAATGGTTTAGAGGCTCTATTGAGTTCTCGTTTGAAAATTTAGATAGGTTTTGTGCCACCCGTGGAAGAAATTCGTGGGTGACACACCAAGTGTTTTTAGAAATGCCTCACAGGCTGTTTTGGGCTTTGATTTCAGTTTTGGTGATATATTTGGGTAGGTTAATCTTTATCTAGGCTTTCTAAAGGATTTCCTAGTGATTTCTTATGTATATATATGTATTTCTTAGCCACATGTTATATACATATAGTAACTATATATATATATATATATATATATATATATATATATATATATATATATATATATATATATATATATATATATATATATATATATATATTTCTTTTTTTCTTTTTTTTTTCTTTTTTTCCTTTTTCCTATATATATATATATATATATATATATATATATATATATATATATATATATATATATATATATATATATATATATATATATATATATATATATATATATATATATATTTGTGTATTCTGTGTGTGTGAGTTGTTTGTGAGGTTGGTGTCTGGGATTGGGGGTCTGTGGTTTATTCTAGAAGAGAGGGGGGTCGGGTTATTGGTTTTGGCTTTGGCCAATATTCTGTGAGCAGTAGCAGAACACAAGGTATCAGAGTTTTGAATTGGGCCTTGGGTTTGTGGTTTTAGGGTGTGGGTTTGTTCAGAGATTAGTCAATTAGTTAAATAGGATATATGTGTTAGAATGTAGGATATTTAGGATTTCAGATATCAGAGATTTGAATGGGTTTTAGTGTTTGGTATCAGTCTATTGGTTTAGTTAGTGTCAGTCAAATAGGATTTGGATATCTCAGGAAATAAGATTGAGAGTATCAGTTGGTTTAGGCTTTGGGTTTAGATATGAGAGACTTAGCCTGGGTTGGCTTGCCATTGCCTTGGCTTGCTTGTATTGCATTAGCAGCCATCTGCCGCAACAACAAGCAAAGGGCAATGCAAGCAGCAGCAACAGCCATTGTAGTTGCATTAGCATGCAGCAGTAGTAGCCATAGCAGCAGCAAGCTGCAGTAGCAGCAGTAGCCCAGGCAAATACAGAGCAGTAGCAGTAGGAGTAGAGCAGTGGCAATTGGCCACTTGTATCAGAGCTTAGCCTTAAGCCATTCAGTTGGTGTCATGAGTGATGTTAGTGTATCACAGTTGGCTTTTGGGGTCTGTGTGTAGGTGTATTAGAACTTGGTTCATGTATCAAGGGTTAGTGGGTTAGTTAGATTAGAGTATCAGAGCTTGGCATTGCCATAGATACCAATATATGGGAGTGTTAGATATGTGGATGAGATGAGTTAGTGTATTTAGAACCATGTAGGTAATTAGGAGTTAGTATCAATTAGGATAACTATATGATGTATCATAGTGTGTTAGAGGGTTAATATAGGGATACTCTATAGGATATATATATATATATATATATATATATATATATATATATATATATATATATATATATATATATATATATATATATATATATATATACATAGTATCCTACTAGCAAGGTAATAGGGTATTAGCCTAAGTTAATGAGTTATTACCTAGATATTGTATATGATACTCTCTA
This sequence comes from Iris pallida, assembly GCA_029216955.1. NCBI lineage: Eukaryota > Viridiplantae > Streptophyta > Magnoliopsida > Asparagales > Iridaceae > Iris > Iris pallida. Next base: position 1,422,545 of record JANAVB010014796.1, read on the forward strand.
AATGATCTAGGTATATGGTTTTAGGCCATATGGCCTTTGGATAGGAGTGTATAGAGTTATCTATATGCATATAGTATAGGATATTATCTTTTTTAGCTAAGGAATAGTAGATTAGCTACTAGCCTAAGGATTTGGCTATCTATAGTTTAGGATATGTTAATATCTAGAATCTAGGTATATGATTACCTATAACCTAAGGTAGTATAAGGTAATATAGGGTATGGATACCTAGATTAGGGTGTCCTAGTAGATAATGGCTTGATATAGGATTCTAGACCTAGAATTGACCATGGTTGACCAAGGTTGACTATTTTGACTAGAAGTCAACTTTGAGTCAACATCTGACCTAGATTAGACTAGGAGTTGACCAGAGTTGACCAGTTGACCAAAAGTCAACTGTGGGTCAACACTTGACCTAGTTTGACCTAAATTGCATATCACGCACTAGAAAACCATGTCTATCACTATTAAAACCCTATTCAACACATGTATATCTCATCTATTGGTCTGTGACTACACTTTGAGTCTCGATTCATATTGACAGCTTAGGACAGTAGGCTAGTACATTCTCTGATAGTTTTCATTACTTTGATATCTACTATATCCGATTCAGTTGTAGTGTTTTACTTGATTCTCAACACGAGGATACACGGACTTGTATACGTTGAATCCCATTATGAGATGTTAATCCTGGTTTACCTGGTATATAGTACATTATTCGATCTTATTTCCTGTACTTGTATAGACACCGATTTGGGAGTGGGCTGGCCTCCTACTCTTTGAGTCTTGTGTCATGATGTGTCATATTTGGATTCATTATACTATTTAGGGATGGAAAGTTATTAGAGGTTATGTGATCAATACCCCCTCATGTTTACTACTTGTGTATAGTTCCACCCTCACCACATGAAGGGTGTAGCCTGACCTGATACTACTTGTGCATAGCTTTCTATTTTGGCCAGCCTGATCCTCTATACTACTTGTGCATAGCTGATCAAATGGAACAAACTGTTCTGGACCCAAGCCGATCACATAACGCTCTAATATCTCAAGGCACCGTTATATTTATATTGTACATCAGGTTTTCCTGTACTGTTTATATTCCAGTATTTCATACCATGACATGATATTCAGTTCATTGTACTATTTTACTTCCAGTCTTGATATTTCACCTTGTATTCCATTTTAGTGGTCTCTTATAGTATTTGTCAATTCATTGGAACTACTGTTGGCGTTTGTACTTCGCTCCTATCATGACTGGATAACCATATTTTTTAGAGAACTTAGATGCATATTTCTTGACCTTCTACGGGTTTGGCATAGATGGAGACTTCGATAAGGACTTGCTAGTGAGCCGGTGCTCGTAGTGGACATATGGCCTGTAGTAACTTAGATTAGTTATGCTTTGACTGGATTGCATTCCAGCTTGATACTTTTGGACTGTAGTACTTATTTGGGATTGTATTATGTCTTTAAATTCTGAACTTCTGTTTGTGACTTTGCATATATTTTAGTCTATCTATTTCCAACTTTATCTCTATCATATTCGTGCTTATCTTCCTTATATTTCATGTGATTGAGTTGTGATTATATTCCACCGTGCAAAGATGACAGGTTATTTATAATTGTGTCTAGATGTTATATATTCTAGATGACCTATACAACGTTCTACCGCCGACTCTGTGGCGTAGGCTGGACGTGCACGTGCTCGTGCCCCTAAACAGGGTACGGATTGTGACACGTTTCTGTGGTGGCCCATGGAGGTTTATGTGGCAACTAGTGCGATTTCATAATGGTACTCGACATAGAGTACTAATTACAAGCCTGCTGTTAGGATATAGGTTCTAGGTTATGTAATCCCATCTCCCAGAATTTTGAAGAATAATATTTCAAAAGAAGTTTTATATAGTTAGTTAATTTATGATTTTGTGAAATCATTATGAGCTTATTATATTAAATATATTTTAACATCTTTGGGTTTTATACATTAGGGTGGTTTGGGATTCTCTAGCCCGGCCCATAAATTAGGTGTATACTCTGCTCTGATGATAAATACGAGGAAGAGTGTTTTCATTTTTTTCGAAATCCTTATTGAAATCATCCCGCCAATTCTACCTATGTAACAAACTCCCCTGGCCTATATAAACTGCCTCTCCCCTCTCCAACAGTCTTAACAAACTTTCTGACATCCTCGTCTCCTTCCTCCTCAAGAAATTGATCAATTCGAACCCTAGAATTTGGGGACGAAGTTAGCGGATTCATCTCCTTTGAAGGCGACGACAGGTCGGAGTGACATATCGTGGCGGACTCCGACGAACGAATGACGACAAGTTCATCCACGGCAACGGCTGCGCATAGATCGGCGACATTCCTCATCGTCCTGTTGAACTTGATCCCAGTAAGCAATCAATTACTCGATCAAATTCAATTTCAGACTTATGAACTAGTTTTTTTTAAATCTCCAGTCCTTGAACGAATTCTTTTCTTCATCCTTCAATTCCAAGTAGAGATCCCATTCTGAAGTGTAGATCAACTGAAGATTTCTCATCTTCGTGGAGATTCATTGCTGGATTGTAGTTCGTCACCATGCTCTAAAATCATCATCAGAACCGTAAGTATCATGTTATATTTTAACATGAGGGAAAATGATATGCTCTTGTTGAATTTTGAGATCTACTCTTAGGTTCTAGAGATTTTCCTTCTAAATTTTATCACCATTTTGTGCCAGCTCAGTTAGACTCCTTGGATCTAGTCGTAAGAATACATTGACCAGTGGTTGATCTCGAGTCGAATACGTGAGTGAGTATCCGATCCCCTAAATCCTTAATTCTAATTTTCGTGTCTTGCTTAGAATTGTATGAATTAAATTGTGATGCAATCTTCCCTGTTTTATTGTGCATCTGCTCGATCTATTGCTTCTAAAGAGTTGAACCGGATCAGGCTAGTAGTTGCGTGTTCGTGTCACCAAGTGTCATTTGGATCTCACCTCAATCAGGTAATCCTTAATTCTTCTTATTGAAGCTTTACTGCCTAAATTAATTCGAATGAGTAGATGAGGACAAGATATGAGGAAGTGTTAGGAATTATGAATGCTTGTGAAATCCTGAATTAATAAGCTTACTGCATTTGATTTTAATAACAGTTGTTAGTAGATCTGAAGAATGGTAGGCTGAATAATTTGGAACTCTTGGGAGTAGACCAAGTTAATGTCAGTTGTATTACTGAGCAATTGACAAGTCTCAGAAAATTGTATTCTCTGATATTTAACTGGAAAGTCTTGTTTAGATCCTTTATGTAAATTTGTATCATTCGATGTTATGATAGCTCTATATTGTAAGTAATCAATTGAATGTTTTCTCAACTAAAATCTATTTTCAACAAACTGGGATGCTCTTTACTGCTATAACATATAGGATTATGGCCAGGAACTTACTTTTTTAGATTAGAAGAATGGCTGTGGTGGGAATTAAATGCCATGATAGACCTGGGTTTGAGTATTGGTACACTTTTGGGTTTTAATGTATGATTTATTCATGTTTCAGTCGAGTGTTCTGGACTGTGATGAATAAATCAGGTATAGAGAGGCTGATTTATGCAGGGGATAATGTAGGAAAAGCATTATGGTTGCTCTTGGGTAAAAGGGAACCGTCGTGTTCTAAAAACATGATATAGAATGAAGATGTGAAGTAAGGTTTAGACACTCCAGGTTTGAGCTTAGTACAACCTGGGTGTTGTTATGGGAGTGCAATTAAACCTGGGAGGATCACAGGTACTAAACAGAGTTACATGTATTGGTGCTACCTGGAACATGTTCAAATCACATTGATTTATCTCAGTTAGATGTTATCAGTACCACCATTACACATTGACTCCCTATTACAATTTTCATATTGACAAATTGCTGAGCTCAGTTAGAAACTGAGTGTAGAATAGCAGTGAATAACATGTGTTCTGATATCATAAATCAGTGTAGTATTTCTTTAGTTTACTGTTAGTAGGACTGTGGCATTTTCTACTACTTTGAAGAATGATCTGATTTCGGGTTGGTAGATAAATTACTGGGATTATAGGTATGGTTGACTACTGCTAATAGGAGGATCCTAATGATAGTTGCTTTGTCCAAATTCAATAAGTTTATTGATTGATTGAGAAGGGTTCAGTTGGGAGTATGAGGGTGGACAAGATACAGTGACATTGAGGAGTGAGGATTTACATTGTTTCCTTTATACTTTCAGAATAGTGTAGATAATGCATAGTTATACCCTTAGCTCTTTGAGTCCAGTTAGTAAATTGGACAGGCATATACATATATTAGTAACCTTTATAACATTGAAGAGTCATTAGATATATAGAGGAGTTAGCTCATTTGGTCAATTTGTAATTTTTGTGTCATCAATTATGTATGTTCTGTTATATTGAAGTAAGATTTCCATTTTTTTTTCCAAATTACTAGTTAAAGATAGGCTAGAGGTATATATGGAATTTAACTTAACCCACTTGTACTCAACAAACAGGAAGATATCCAGCTTCATTATTACCGTACTTTCCCGGAGCAAGGCAAGTACTGTTCTATGATTTTTGTGCATTTACATATCTTGTACTTTTTTTGTGACATATCATGACACGATATCTTGTACCCCTATATTTCCTGTTCTTATACTTGTGTCGGGAGGAGAAATACAATAGCTATATGACCAAACCCCGGTTACTATATTCATGTAGATAGCTTAAGTCTCGCATCGTGCACGCGGGTCCTAAGCTGTACCACTATTCATGTACTCCTGTTCATGTTCCTGTACTCACCCCAGCCGGTCACATAGGCTAGAATTGTATTTCAAACATTGTGCACTTGTCATATCTTGTACTTCAGGTTCATAGTTACATTCCTGTACTTACATTCCTGTACTTTCCTGTTCATTTTTTGTATTTCATATTTCATGTTCCCCTGTACTCATTTCTGTATCATGATGTTCTTGTTCATTACTTAGAACTGTAGTTTGCTCCGCTCCTGACTAGGATATGTTGCAGGTGAGATGGAGGCTATGTATGACACTTTCTATGGCCGTGAGCCTATAGATACAGTAAAGCCAGCTGGAGTTGCTCTGGACTTAGAGGCTGAGGAAGCCTAGTGCATTACCCTTAACGGTTTATATTCTGTTTGTATTTGAGACAATCAGACTTTATTTTAGCTGGATTAATGTAATAACTTTTAGACATGTACTTGATTATAGGATTCGTTTATAGATGCTGTGATTTGTACTTATTCATGTTTATCTGGTTAGATTTCCCTAGAGATTGGTACAACTTACTTCATCGTGTCTAACGACGAAGGATGGGCGTGTCCGACTCATGTCCGATTATTCGGGAGCGGGTCGTGACATGTTTTTAGTGGTGGCTCATGCAGGTCTATACTAATAGTACCTAGGTATTAGGGTACTATTGGGGGACTTAAATTAAACTAGGAAAACTTGAATCACAACATAGAAAATCGGGTACATCGGGTATATATGGATATTATATAGACATTTACATTTACTTGTAGATTAGATTTTTATCAATCACGAAGTTTTCTTTAGTTGCAGGATGGTCACTACGAGGAAGACCGCTGATCAGCCTGGAGTTGCAGGCAGTTTGGGACAGTCTGCACCAGACGTTCCGTTAGAGCAGCTTTCGCCACCGCCTCCTATCTTTCTTATGCTACCCCCGACGATGACGTTCGACGGCGCTCAGGTGATGGCCATGTTCCAGCAGTTCATGGAGACTCAGAACCACCAGGCCGTACAGTTCCGAGCGACAGTTGTGGATACACTCAGGACCCGAGAGCCGGCAGCACCAGCACCGGTAGCACCTCCAGCACCAAGACCGGGGACTGCCAGAGACTACCAGAACCTCTGCCCGATGGATTTTTGGGGTCACGAGGGGATTGTTTATGCGGATGAGTGACTGGAAAATGCTGAGAGGACACTAAAGATGGCACAGATCCCGGATGACTTGAAGGTGGAAGTTACGAGCATGCGACTTTTTGATCTGGCCAGAGCTTGGTACCGGAAGGAGCCCCAGTTAGCTGAGCCCCAGGTTATTTGGGCAGATTTCAAAACTCTATTCAAGGAGAAGTTTTTCCCCGACGTGGAGCGAGATGAGCTTCAGATGCAGTTTGAGACGTTGTAGCAGGGGACCATGATTGTGGCAGAGTATACATCAGAGTTTACCCGACTCAGCAGGTTCGTGGAGAACCTAGTCAGAGCACCGGAGGATAGAGCTTGGAGGTTCAAGAAGGGCCTCACCAGAGAGCTGCGGCATGCAGTGGCGATCAGCCAGGCGACGACTTATGCGAGCATCCTCAAGATTGCTCAGGCTGTGGAGAAGGAGGCAGATCCGAAGCTGAAGAGGGACCGGGACATCGACAGCAGCAGCTACCAAACATCGACGAAGAGGACCCAGACTCAGATTCAGGCGAGGCCACAGCAGCTGGCGCAGCAGCATCACCGTCCAGCCAGAGTTTTTGCATATCAGCCACCGAGACAGCAGCAGGCAGCTACTTGTGTTTTTTTGTTACCGACCAGGACACCACTTCGACGAGTGCCGCAAGAGGCTCGGGCTCTGCTTATTTTACGGATCAGATGTACACCAGATGAGGGACTGTCCACAGGCTACGGCTCGACTGACAGGATGACCTCGAGAAGCTGGAGGACCACCACCTGTACTACCCAGAGCACTACCAGCTGCACCACAGAGGGTTCAAGCTTTACCTACTCAGCAGTAGCATTTCGTACAACATCAGCAGCAGAGGAGACCACCACAGCAGGGACGTACTTACGTCATGGCCGCAGTTGAGGAGGATGAGGCAGTTCCAGATGTGATCACAGGTTCTATCCTTTTACATTCATTTCTTGCCATTGTATTGTTTGATTCTGTAGCCACACATAGCTTTGTATCATATGAGTTTCTGCATAGACACGGCTTCACACCTAAGCCCACTAGGAGGAACTGTCAGATTATGACAGAAGGAGGGGTAGTGCCAGTTAGTGAGATGGTGGATTGTCCTATCACTATAGCTGGGAGGGAGCTTAGGGCTAGACTTCTAGTAATGCCATTGCCCAAATTTGATACAGTCCTCGGCATCGACTGGATGAGTGAGCAGTTTGCTGTAATAGACTTCCATGAAGGGAAGGTGATTTTTAGCCCGCCCGGAGTTCCACCTTTTGAGATCAGCAGACGGATTTCAGAGAGGCCAGAAGGAGTCTACTTCTTAGCTGTTGCAGAAGACCAGGAGTTACCGCATTCGCTGATAGCAGAGATTTTTGATGTCTTCTCCGAGGAGTTACCAGGATTGCCGCCAGATCGAGATGTGGAGTTCAACATCGACTTAGTGCCCGGATCAGCGCCGAAGTCCCAGCATTGCTACAAGATCAACCCAAAGGAAGCTGTAGATTTGAAGAACCAGATAGATGAGTTGGAAGGCAAAGGTTTTATTCGGTCTAGTGCTTCACCCTGGGGAGCACCGGTACTCTTCGTGTCGAAGAAGGATGGGACTGTTAGGATGTGTATCGATTACCGTACACTAAATAACATCACCATCAAGAATAAATACCCTTTGCCGCAGATTGATGAGCTGTTTGACTAGCTTAGTGGAGCTAAGGTCTTTTCCAAGATTGACCTTCGGTCAGGGTATCATTAGATGAAGGTTCGAAAACGGGATATTCTGAAGACAGCTTTCAATACCCGTTACGGCCAGTATAAATTCTTGGTGATGCCGTTCGGACTCACCAATTCCCCAGCAGTGTTTATGAACTTGATGAATAAAGTTTTTCATAAGTATTTGGACAAGTTTGTCGTAGTCTTCATTGACGACATTCTGATCTATTCAAAGACTGAGGAGGAGCATGTGGAGCACCTGCAAATTGTTTTAGAGATTCTGCAGAAGGAGAGGCTGTATAGAAAACTCTCAAAGTGTGAGTTTTTCTTGGACAGAGTAGAGTTCTTGGGACATATGGTGACTGGAGAGGGGATTTCTGTGGATCCCAAAAAGATTGAAGCTGTGGAAGCATGGGCACTTCCCAAGTCAGTAGAAGAGATTCGTAGTTTTCTGGGGCTAGCAGGTTACTACCAAAAGTTCATAAAGGATTTTGCCAAGATAGCAGAGCCAACGACGATGTTTATGCGGAAGGACGAGGAGTTCATCTGGAGCGACGCCTGCAAGTCAGCATTCGAAGAATTGAAGAGAAGACTCACTACAACGCCAATTCTAGCTTTGCCATCTGGATCCGGAGGGTTCGTTATCTACAGTGATGCATCAGGGAAAAGCTTGGGATGTGTGCTGGAGCAGAACAAGAGGGTTATTGCTTATGCTTCTAGACAGTTGAGGCCTCATGAGAAGACTTACCCTACATGTGACTTGGAGCTTACAGCAGTCATTTTTGCCTTGAAACTGTGGAAGCACTATCTGTATGGAGAGCGAGTGGACATCTTCACGGACAATAAAAGCCTGAAGTATGTTTTCACTCAGAAGGAACTGAATATGAGGTAGCGCAGATGGCTGGAACTCATGAAGGATTTTGACATCAATCTGCAATACCACCCTGGAAAGGCGAATGTGGTAGCAGATGCTCTCAGTCGATATCCTGTTGCTATGTTTCTCACTATGGATCAACATCTTCTAGAGGGTCTCGAGAGTCTGGGGATTGAGATTATTCTTTCGGGAGTTGGAGGATAGCTGATGCACATGCAGATACAGTCAGGACTGTTAGAGAAGATCAAGGAGGCCCAGTTTCTAGATAGGGGCTCCGGTGTCTCAGACGCCAGGCAGAGACAGGATTGCTCGATGACTTCACTATTGCAGATGATGGATCCCTGAGGCACGGAAACCAGTTGTGTATGCCCAAGGATTTGAGAGAGGAGGTTATGCATGAGGCCCACCAGTCGCAGTATTCTATTCATCCTAGATCTACTAAGATGTATAAGGATCTACGAGAGTATATTTGGTGGTATGGGATGAAACGAGAGGTTGCCAGATTTGTTTCCAGATGCCTTGTGTGCCAGCAAGTCAAGGCGGAGTGCCAGAGACCAGCAGGATTACTCCAGCCTTTACCTATTCCGGAATGGAAGTGGGAACACATCACCATGGACTTCGTCTCTGGTTTACCACGTACGCCCGGTGGCAAGGATGCTATTTGGGTTATCGTGGATAGATTGACGAAATCCGCTCACTTTATTCCGTTCAAGGTAGGGCTGTCGACTGAGAAGCTTGCAGATCTCTACATGCGACAGATTATGCGGATCCACGGAGTACCGTGAGCATCATTTCAGACAGGGACAGCCGTTTCACATCACACTTCTGGAGGAGTCTACAGAGCTTGGGTTAACAGTTGAAGTTCAACACCGCCTATCATTCACAGACAGACGGGCAGTCCGAGGGGACCATTCAAACGCTGGAGGACATACTGTGAGTTTGCGCACTCAACTTCGGCGGTTCGTAGGAGGATCGCTTGTATCTTATGGAGTTTGCCTATGACAATAGTTATCAGGCTAGCATCGAGATGACCCCGTTCGAGGCACTATATGGACGGAGATGTCACACTCCTTTATCTTGGGACGACATTAGCGAGATAATTTTGCTTGGGCCAAAGATGGTGGCAGACTCAGCTGAGAAGGTCAGACTGATTAGAGAGCGTCTCAGAGTTACACAGGATCGACAGAAGCACTGGGTGGACAATAGTAGACGGCTACTGGAGTTCACAGTTGGGGATAGAGTGTTCCTGAAGATCTCGCCGACCAGAGGCATCATTCGATTTGGTAGAGGTGAGAAACTTAGTTCGAGGTTTATCGGACCCTTCGACGTGACGGTACAGATTGGCGATGTGGCATATCGACTAGCGCTTCCAGCTAGCTTAAGTGCACAACGTTTTCCACGTGTCCCAGTTTCGATGCTATATTTCGGACCCGAGCCATGTGGTGGAATACTCAGAGCAAGAGGTGGGTCCGAGCTTGACCTATGAGGAGCAGCTAGTGGAGATCCTTGATCGGAGGGAGAAGCGTCTGCAGAATCAGACTATACCACTTGTCCGAGTCATGTGGAGACACCACTCTCCGGGAGAGTCCACATGGGAGCGCGAGGATGAGATGCGAGAGCGCTATCCCAGTTTGTTTGCTTGATTGTACTTTGATATTGAAAATTTTAAATGTAATAAATAATTTGTGTTTGAACCTCCTTTGTGATTTTACTTTGAGATTTGTTTGATTGACCTTCGAATTTCGGGGACAAAATTTTTGAGGGGGGAAGATTTGTAATCCCATCTCCCAGAATTTTGAAGAATAATATTTCAAAAGAAGTTTTATATTGTAACGCCCCAGTCCCAAAATCATATAGGACTAAGTACGCAAAACATGCCAGCAGTAGATATACGAAGAATACTCCAATGTATGGAATCCTCGTATAAATATATAAGCTATAAAATGTAGAGAACCAAGACATGCTAAATCTCATCCACAAATATATAAAAAATAAAGATAGAATCAACTTGAATAGTTATGGTACAATCGTTAGGCAGAGACAAAGCCCACTACCAACTATTTCAATAAAATAAATGTACAGGAAAGCGATCGACAAAATGACAAAACGAACCAAGAGCAATCATCTTAGAGAAATGGAGAAGATCACGGCCTTGGCTAGAACACCTGCCGAAAATCATGAAAGCACACACCTGGAGAGATCACCAGGTCCTCAGAGGGATGTAACAAGATACATAAAACAATACCATAATAAACTGTAATTGAAACATGATAGAGGAAAGATCACATGCTCCCACACAATGGAACCTAACCATCTAGGTGTAATGCAAGTCGAAAACTATACTGGAACGTATAAGTGGGTAGGAATAAAGCATAGCATCCGCTAGAGGCTTTCGCATGAACTAGTATACGTCTCTGACCGTATCTGACATGTGGTCAGGGCCGTGCAATGGATATATCCCCTAGTCCATACTTTGCATCGCTAGCATACCTCCTGACCGTATCTGACGCGTGGTCAGGGCCGTGCAATGGATATATCCTCTAGCGATACACCCATAACAAGAAAACCATGAACCCATAACCGGGCAACTAGAAGGCTATGGGCTAGCTCATACGTCCCAGTAGTTTTTCTCGCCCATGTATCACACAAGTCATATCCATGACTTTGCGATCTATATCTCTATGCAAGTCGCTATCTAGACTCCGCTAATCCACAAATGAACTGACACACGAACCGCCCGTATCGGTAGCAAGTCGAATACGTAGGTTCGTGCCAACTCCATGATCCTCACTTCTTATGTCGTGTATGAGACGTGTCAATAGGTTAAAAAAGTTATGGAGTATAACTTCAACACATCGGAAAAGTCAGCTACCACATATGGTCCATACACACACGCACACACACAAATATCGATATACATATCGATGGCACCCAAGTCATACTTGGACACACTCTTACTAATGTAAAACACTAGCAACATATAAAATATCATGAATCAAATATAAGTACAAGATGGCAAGGTATCTTACCTGAGGTTATGTGCAAAAGCAAAGATCCAGTAGCTCGAATCGACAAATAAACGGAGCCAGAGAAAGCCAAATCCCGCAGATGACTCCGGATGCTGCAACAAACATCACGAACGATTTGGAATATAAAATATGCCTAGGAATCGCCTGTCCAAAAGTTAAATTCTAAAACAGGAGCAAAATCGTAGTTTTGGGTCAAAACGATGTCCGCCGTTGGACCCACTTTGTACCGAAATGCGTGCCAGAACCTACGGTCTCTAAAGTCGTCAAACTACATGTCTACGGATTTGTTTTGATGAGACGAACCCAACGGTATGTCCAATTTTGGATTCCGGTGGGCCATGCACAAAATCGCCCGTTGAGTGGGATTGTAGGCCCGCCAAAATAGCGTCCTGATCAACGGTCTCATAATCGGACCAAACTTGGCTCACAGGACCAGAAAAATATTTCGAGTCCAATGGCGTAAGTTTCGTCACGATTTGATGAGCGTGCACAAAGTAATTGGAAAATTCCGAAAAGCCCGATACGGGAAAATTTGACGGATACGGGTCAAATTCGTCGCGCACACGCAACCAATTTGAATTCCGTCAAAGCCCGCACGTCCGCAAAGTCGATACGGACCTCTCGGTACTCTCGGTTTGCGACGGGGTCGTCCGGTTTGTCGGGACGTACCTCGTACGGGGTTTTTAAGATTTTGAAAACGGGTTTCTCGGAAATTTTAATTTAGTTAAACATGGAATTTATTGCAGAATAAATAAATCTATTTGAAGTGAATTCTAGAGGGTCATGTGGACTTTCTACACGAATTGACGGATCTAAAAATGGATTTAAGATGATGGAGAAATCGAACGGAGAAGTGGGATACCTTGATGTTCAATTCTGCTGTTGTTGGTGGTGTTTGTTGTTGTCGTTGCTGTTGCGACGCACAAGGCCGAGGGCTGCTCGTCGGAGAGAGGAGAGGAGGATGGAGGAGAGAGGAGGTGGAAGAAGGTTAGGATTTTGTTTGGTTGTGAAAACAAAAAGAGTTTTTATATATACATATGTATGTGGGGGTTTCGGCATAAGGGGGTCGGCCCTTCCTTAACGCCTACTGCTGCTTATACTTATTTGCTGCTTGCATGTGGTGGTCGGCTGGTGGTGGGGCCGACCACCCACCCCTTTTTTTTTTTTTTTTCTTTCTTCTTATCTTAAGTAAATCTTTTATATATGTATATATATTTATATATACCTATATCTATTATGTATATATCTAAATGTACCATAAAATCTCCACAAATTTAAATAACAATTTAATATTATCTATTCAAATAATTAATGTATTTAAACACATGTACGTACATATATACAAATTCAATTTACCATAGAAGGCAACTGTTAATAATATTAATATTATTTAATCATAACAAAAATAACCTTAATAATAATAAAATATTAAATGGTCAGATGGGGGTTTTGGTGGGCTTATACTGCACACTCTTATTTGGGTCCAGAAAATTTGTACAAATATTGGGAACATTATTTTAATAATAAAATACCAATAATTGCACAAATAATAAAATAATTTGAAATTGTACATGAAATTCTAAAATAATTTAGAAAGTATATGCACACACATAAAATAGGGCTACAGGGTTGTCTCGGTCACACAACATGCCTACTTGGGCCTGGGTTTGGTTCGGGCCTAGTTCGGGCATCCCCATGGCAAGGCTTCCCCTAGCATGGCTAGTACACTAATCAAGACACGCTGCTACATTTTCCATGCCAAAATTTATGGTCGCCTTGTGCTCCACAACAATGGCTAAGGTCATTTTTAATAATTAATAAAAACCATAAATTGTATAAATTAAATTTGAAGTCTAATAAAATAATAAAAAAATAATTTAAAAAAGTAGGGGTTTTACATCTATATAGTTAGTTAATTTATGATTTTGTGAAATCATTATGAGCTTATTATATTAAATATATTTTAATATCTTTGGGTTTTATACATTAGGGTGGTTTGGGCTTCTCTAGGCCGGCCCATAAATTGGGTTTATACTCTGCTCTGATGATAGATATGAGGAAGAGTGTTTTCATTTTTTAGAAATCCTTATTGAAATTATCCCGCCAATTCTACCTATGTAACAAACTCCCCTGGCCTATATAAACTGCCTCTCCCCTCTCCAACAGTCTTAACAAACTTTCTGACATCTTCGTCTCCTTCCTCCTCAAGAAATTGATCAATTCGAACCCTAGAATTTTGGGACGAAGTTAGCGAATTCATCTCCTTTGAAGGCGGCGACAGGTCGGAGTGACAGATCGTGGCAGACTCCGACGAACGAGTGACGAAGAGTTCGTCAACGGTAACGGCTGCGCATAGATCGGCGACATTCCTCATCGTCCTGTTGAACTCGATCCCAGTAAGCAATTAATTACTCGATCGATTTCAATTTCTGACTCATGAACTAGTTCTTTTTTAAAATCTCTAGTCCTTGAATGAATTTTTTTCTTCATCTTTCAATTTCATGTAGAGATCCTATTCTGAAGTGTAAATCAACTGAAGATTTCTTATCTTCGTGGAGATTCATTGCTGGATTGTAGTTCGTCACCATGCTCTAGAATCGTCATCAGAACCGTAAGTATCATGTTATATTTTAACATGAGGGCAATTGATACGCTCTTGATGAATTTTGAGATATGCTCTTAGGTTCTAGAGATTTTCCTTGTAAATTTTATCACCATTTTGTGCCAGCTCTGTTAGACTCCTTGGATTTAGTCGCAAGAATACATTGACCAGTGGTTGATCTCGAGTCGAATACGGGAGTGAGTATCCGATCCCCTAAATCCTTAATTCTAATTTTCGTGTCTTGCTTAGCAATGTATGAATTAAATTGTGATGCAATCTTCCCTATTTTGTTGTGCATCTGCTCGATCTATTACTTCTAAAGAGTTGAACCGGATCAGGCTAGTAGTTGCGTGTTCGTGTCACCAAGTGTCATTTAGATCTTACCTCAATCAGGTAATCCTTAATTCTTCTTATTGAAGCTTTACTGCCTAAATTAGTTCGAATGAGTAGATGAGGACAAGATATGAGGAAGTGTTAGGAATTATGAATGCTTGTGAAATCCTGAATTAATAAGCTTACTGCATTTGATTTTAATAACAACTATTAGTAGATCTGAAGAATGGTAGGCTGAATAATTTGGAACTCTTGGGAGTAGACCAAGTTAATGTCAGTTGTATTACTGAGCAATTGACAAGTCTCAGAAATTTATATTCTCTGATATTTAACTGGAAAGTCTTGTTTAGATCTTTTATGTAAATTTGTATCATTCGATGTTATGATAGCTCTATATTGTAAGTAATCAATTGAATGTTTTCTCAACTAAAATCTATTTTCAACAAACTGAGATACTCTTTACTGCTTTAACATATAGGATTATGGCCAAGAACTTTCTTTTTTAGATTAGAAGAATAGCTGTGGTGGGAATTAAATGACAGGATAGACCTGGGTATGAGTATTGGTACACTTTTGGGTTTTAATGTATGATTTATTCATGTTTCAGTCGAGTGTTCTGGACTGTGATGAATATATCAGGTATAGAGAGGCTGATTTATGCAGGGGATAATGTAGAAAAAACATTATGGTTGCTCTTGGGTAAAATGGAACTGTCGTGTTCTAAAAACATGATATAGAATGAAGATGTGAAGTAAGGTTTAGACACTCCAGGTTTGAGCTTATTACAACCTGGGTGTTGTTATGGGAGTGCAATTAAACCTGGGAGGATCACAGGTACAAAACAGAGTTACAGGTATTGGTGCTACCTGGAACATGTTCAAATCATATTGATTTATCTCAGTTAGATGTTATTAGTACCACCATTACACATTGACTCCCTATTACAATTTTCATTTGACAAATTGCTGAGCTCAGTTAGAAACTGAGTGTAGAATAGCAGTGAATAACATGTGTTCTGATATCATAAATCAGTGTAGTATTTCCTTAGTTTACTATTAGTAGGACTGTGGCATTTTTTGCTACTTTGAAGAATGATCTGATTTCGGGTTGGTAGATAAATCACTGGGATTATAGGTATGGTTGACTACTGCTAACAGGAGGATCCTAATGATAGTTGCTTTATCCAAATTCAATAAGTTTATTGATTGATTGAGAAGGGTTCAGTTGGGAGTTTGAGGGTGGACAAGATACAGTGACATTGAGGCGTGAGGATTTACATTGTTTCCTTTATACTTTCAGAATAGTGTAGATAATGCATAGTTATACCCTTAGCTCTTTGAGTCCAGCTAGTAAATTGGACAGGCATAAACATATATTAGTAACCTTTATAACATTGAAGAGTCATTAAATATATAGAGGGGTTACCTCATTTGGTCAATTTGTAATTTTTGTGTCATCAATTATGTATGTTCTGTTATATTGAAGTAAGATTTCCATTTTTCCCAAATTACTAGTTAAAGATAGGCTAGAGGTATATATGGAATTTAACTTAACCCACTTGTACTCAACAAACAGGAAGATATCCGGCTTCATTATTACCATACTTTCCCGGAGCAAGGCAAGTACTGTTCTATGATTTTTATGTATTTACATATCTTGTACTTTTCTTGTGACACATCATGACATGATATCTTGTACCCCTGTATCTCCTGTTCTTGTACTTGTGTCGGAAGGGAAAATACACTAGCTATGTGACCAAACCTCGGTTACTATATTCATGTAGATAGCTTAGGCTTCGCATCGTGCACGCGGGTCCTAGGGTGTACCGCTATTCATGTACTCCTGTACATGTTCCTGTACTCACCCCAGCTGGTCACATAGGCTAGTTGTATTTCAAATATTGTGCACTTGTCATGTCTTGTACTTCAGTTTTATAGTTACATTCCTGTACTTTATTTTCTTTACTTATATTCCTGTACTTTCCTGTTCATTTCCTGTATTTCATATTTCATATTCCCCTGTACTCATTTTTGTATCATGATGTTCTTATTCATTACCTAGAACTGTACTTTGCTTTGCTCCTGACTAGGATATGTTGCAGGTGAGATGGAGGCTCTGTGTGTCACTTACTATGGCCGTGAACCTATAGATACAGTAGAGCCAGCTGGAGTTGCTCTGGACTTAGAGGCTGAGAAAGCCTAGTGCATTACCCTTAGCGGTTTATATTCTGTTTGTATTTGAGACAATCAACCTTTATTTTAGCTGGATTAATGTAATAACTTTTTGACATGTACTTGATTCTGAGATTCGTTTATAGATGCTGTGATTTGTACTTATTCATGTTTATCTTGTTAGATTTTCCTAGAGATTGGTACAACTTATTTCATCGTATCTAACGACGAAGGCTGGGCGTGTCCGACTCGTGTCCGATTATTCGGGTGCGGGTTGTGACAGGTTATGATTGGAGTTGCTCAATCACATATTAGGAAATTTTTTGATCTTTTGATTATCATAACAACTCTTCTTGTATTTCGAATTTACCTGTCATTCTTTGATGATATCTTATCTTGTGCCATATTGATCTCCTCGCTTGAATCTGTCTTCCGGATGACGAAGACTCGAGCACAGACTGCTGAACCCAGTACAGCTTTGGAGAGGTCCGATACTTTGCGACCTGTTTCTCCGATTGAGGGACCTACCGTTCAGGAGGTTGTCCCTACTATCCCTGCCATTCAAGAGGGAATGGCAGTTGCACGAGGAGGTCTTTCTCCGCCGGTCCAGAGGCCAGCACGTATTCTTCCAGATACTTTTCCATCTCCACCTATGCTATCGACTGACGCCACTCAGATGTTCGTGCTCTTCCAGCAGATGATGGAGACACAACAAGCATAGGCTGAGGCATTACAGCGACATGCAGAGGTTCTGAGGCAGAGTGTTGAGAGTACGCATCAGTTAGCGCTCGCCGCTGTGGAGAAGGTGGCTACAGTTCAGGTTCAAGGTGCTCCCGCCCAGCAGCCACAGCAGCAGCAGGCGAGGCCTGGCTCTATGTTATACTTCAAGAAGATGTACCCTCGAAAGTTCAAGGGAACAGAGGGGATCCTGTATGCCGATGAATGGCTAAAGGATGTTGAGCGGAGCTTGGAGCTAGCACATATTTCGTAGGGACTGCGGGTGGCAGCAGTAGCGAGTCAGTTCTTTGATATCGCTCTGACTTGGTACTGCACGGACCCTCGTGCGTCAGTGACAAGCCTGACGTGGGAGAACTTCAAGAGGCTCTTCAAGGAGAAATTCTTTTCTAATGTGGCTCTTAGTGCGCTGGAAGGCCAGTTTATGGGACTCGTGCAGGAAAACTTGTCAGTAGACGAGTATACATCAGAGTTCTTCCGTCTGAGTCGGTTCGCCAAGGGCATGGTTCAGGATGCTGTGAAGAAGGCCCGCAAGTTCAGGAGGGGCCTGAACTACAATGTCAGATCTCGTACGTCTGGGTGTCGTACATGAGAAACAGATGGCAACTCTAGAGGGGGGGTGAATAGAGTTTATAGCGATAATAGCCAATTAAAAATTTAAACTCTTTCACAAGAAAAACTAATCAGAGTAAATGCGAAAATAAATAAGGAGCAAGAAAGCATACGCAAACACAGCCGATTTTAACCTGGTTTTTCTCGTGGAGGACTAGTCCAGGCCTGAGAACTCTAGCTCAGGATTAAATCCACTATTTATAAAATAGTAGTTACACACCGTGCCTTTTCTTCAGAAGAGCACGTCAACTTCTTACAAAGGATCGCAGTGGCGATGCTTGGAATTTTCCAAGCGACTTCTTGAACTCTTGCACAAGACTCCTAACTGAGAGATGCTGAGCACTCGAGACTTAGGAAGCTTGTGGCTAGTAGATGAAGAAGGGTATGGCTTATTTTGAGCTTTTGAGAGAAGAGAAGAGAAGATTGGATGAATAAAAATGAGAGAATTCTTGGCCTATTTATAGGGTATTGGCAGGCAGAATTCGGCCAGAATTCTGGTAGGAATTTTAAAAATTTGGCCGTTGGACAACTAGCAACCAGACAACCCTAAAAATTAGGGTACTGATTTTTAGGGGACAGAGTTCGGCCCGAACTCTGTGTGGAGGCAGAGTTCAGCCCGAACTCTGTCTCCAGAGCACAGAATAGGTCTTAGGGTCCAATGGGCTGATTTTGGATGTGTGGAGCTTTATGGATTTTGGGTAGGTTATAGGGCAAGTCTCAAGAGCTCAGCACAACTCAGCTTACAACAGTCTAGACTCAATAAATATAAAAATACAGACTCAAAAACGACTTGTATTTGCAAAACTGAGCTGTCGTCTGGCTTGAGCTGGATGTGGTCGTCGTGTATCGTATTGAATTATTACAAGTATTATTTAGTCAATGTTATCAATACTTGGTTGACTGTGACTTTGTGTCAACAATCTCCCCCATATTGATAATTGACAAAATAATAATTGTATATTCAATATTCATACCTGGACACATGTAAAGACATAGCTCCCCCATAATTAGTGCCGAGCTTAAGAATAGCTCCCCCGTAAACAATGCTCTGAATCTTATTGGCCTGTTAATAAACATTTGTCCAAAAGCACATATAGAATAGAATATACATATCTTCCCCTTTTGGCATTTAGCAATTTAAGATAAGTAATAACTGGCAAACACACCAAAAGATATGAGAAGAAACTATATATAAACTGATATACGACCAAATGTCTCAAGTGTCATAATAGAAGAAATGACATAGCTACCAAAGTCTCAAAAGTCACAACCCATAATAAGTCTAATACTAACCAAGTACATAAAAGCAACTAAAAACAAAATGCATAAACTATAATCTATGATCCTCAGTAGCAGTAGCAGGGGGCAGTCCATATCCATCATCGAGTGCGTGAAGGCCCAGCATCGTCCGATGGATCAGTAAAGGAGCGACGAGGGTCCACGAAGGCTGCATCTGGATCCAAGTAGCGAATGACCCAAGGGTCATCGATACGATAGCCCTCACGACCGGGATCTTGCTTCATAGGAATGGGCATGGAAGGATGGCGAGACATGGAATACCGAATATCATGCAGCGAGTTGCTGATAGCACTCATCTGCAAGGTGGTCCGATAATCCAGCTGAGTCCAACGATCGTCCTCCAAAGTGAAGCGATCTCGGAGCATGGTCTGAAGAGACTCGAGAGTGGCAGGAGGAGGAGAAGGATCCTGTCCAAGAGGAGGGGCATCTGGCTCATCATCAGAATGCTCAGACACTACTGGTGAGCCAATGGCTGCCTGAAGCCTCCTTGCCTTAGAGAGGAAGGCAAGGGCAGGTAAGAATGGACACTCATCAAGGGGTACATGAAACGCACGAAAGATCATAGGAAGGTATAATGCATAAACCAAAGATCTTGGTTTCTTCCTACAGTTAATCATCCAATCCATCATTGTGCGTGGAAGATTAAAGGAAACATGGAAGTGGAGATGGTATAAGGCCGAGATTTCAAAATAAGTGACTTCATCGGTAGAACCCGCTTTGGGTAGAATGGTGTTGAAAATGATCCGATGAAGCTCATAGAAGTAGGGATTGAGGAATTTAGCCAAAAGCTTACGAGGACGTGTGTTAGGGCTACACAAGTCGTCCTTGAAGCTTTCAAGTGAAATCCCTTCGGGAAATTGAAATGATCTAGCTTCAACAAGCTTTTCCCAAGAATTAGGCTCTTGAAGCTCAAAATATTCGGCCAATTCGAAATCGTCAAAGGAGATATCAATTCCCGCAACTCTTGAATAAATATGAGTATCATCATGGGTTAAGTTGCAGTAAAACATTTGAATAGCACTTCGATAAATGACCGAATTTGTGGTAACAAGTTCATCAAGGCAAAGGTCATGAAAGAGTGCATCATATTGAGAGAATATAGTAAAGTTGATGGGGTGTCCCGCAAACACCGGACGTGTCCGAAAATCACTAAACCAATCATTTGAGGCGTCTAGTAATACAAAAATTTGGTCATCAAAAGTGTTTGGATCATGTGGACGTAGAGGATTGAACAACGGATGGATTTGTTGTTCAATGGCCGGTGCAACGGATGGTGCAACGGGCGGTTCAACGCGAGGAGGAGCATTCGACGAGGATGCTCCCTCGGTCCGAAGTCTCTTTCCGCGGTTGAACAATCGTGGAGCCATAACACAATAGATAATGAAAGAAATTGAGATATAGAAAAGTATGGAATTATACCTCAAACTAGTGATGAACAATGTAGGAGAATTGAAAAAGAAGCCTTCTCCTTGAGTTTGGGGAAGAATTGACCTCTAGAAAGGAGAAATTAGGGTTAGGGTTTTGAGAGAATTGTGTTGGAGAAGTGGAAAAGGTGGTAATGAGGAAGGAGAGGGAAGAGAAACTGAAAATATGGGAAGGGTTTCTCTTGGTCGGAGCAAATAATGGCCATTGGATCTAACTTTTGATCAACGGCTGAGACTGTTCCCGGTTCTGGAACAGTCAGGCCGAATTTGGCCCGAACTCTGGTAAGGGCAGAGTTCGGCCCGAATTTCGGATCCTGGTCACAGAAAAGGAATCAGGCAGATATGAAAAAAAAATGGTTAAGTAAGAAAGACCAATATAAGACAAGAGTATAAATACAAGAAAAGATCCAATAAGTAAACAAATAAATAACGGATAGTGAGTTCGAAGCAGCAATATGAAGTTGAAAAAATAGTATTTCAGCATGTGATAAATAAAAATGAACCATATAATAAACAAGGAATTATATCATAATTCAATATTTTGAAGCTGCCATGGGTTAGCTGCAGGGGTCGGATCCCAGCTAGCGGTAGTCCTGAGGACTAGTGCACCGTGTTGCTTAGGCTTTTACGCCTTGTTGTCAGAAGGACCCTTTCGGCTTGTACCCATAGCAAGTCCATCATAAGAGAATCAAGATATACTCGATTTTTATGCAGGTTTATATTAATTTACAATAGCTTCATCTAAAATTCCAAGTTCACGACAAAGAAAATTGAAGCGCCCTTCGGATAATAGTTTTGTGAAGAAATCTGCTAACTGATGATCAGTGTCAATAAATTCTAAGTTAATCGTGCCATTTTGCTGATGATCACGCAAAAAGTGATGACGAATTTCAATGTGCTTCGTGCGTGAGTGACAAATGGGGTTCTTAGTAAGATTTATAGCACTAGTGTTGTCACAAAAGATTGGAATATGCATGAAAGATAAGTTATAGTCTTCAAGGGTTTGCTTCATCCACAGAATTTATGCACAACAACGCTCAACTGCGATGTATTCAGCTTCTGTTGTGGATAGTGCGACAGAATTCTGCTTCTTGCTAAACCAAGAGACTAAAGCCTTTCCTAATAAATGACACATGCCGCTCGTACTTTTACGGTCGACCTTGTATCCGGCGAAGTCAGCATCAGAGTAACCAATGAGGTCAAATGACGTTGACTTGGGATACCATAGGCCCACTGTAACCGTACCCTTAAGGTATCGAAAGATACGCTTAACCGCGGTTATGTGTGATTCCTTAGGATTTGCTTGATATCTAGCACACAGGCAAACGCTAAACATAATATCAGGGCGACTAGCAGTAAGGTAGAGTAGACTACCTATCATACCTCGATACTTACGTTGATCTAAGGGTTTGCCGCTATCATCTGGTTCAAGTTTGGTTGAAGTAGCCAGTGGAGTGCTGATTGGTTTAACGTGGTCAAGGTCGAATTTCTTCAGCATGTCCTTTGTATACTTCGACTGACAGATGAAGGTTCCATTTGACATTTGTTTGACTTGCAGCCCAAGAAAGTAGTTGAGCTCCCCCATCATGCTCATCTCAATCTCGGTCTGCATACACTTGGCAAAATCTTGACAAAGGGTTTCATCAGTAGAACCAAATATAATATCATCTACGTATATTTGTACCAAAAGAATAATGTTTTTAAAAGATTTTATGAAAAGTGTGGTGTCAATTTTTCCTTTTGAAAAACCTTTCTCAAGCAAGAAATTGCTTAGCCGTTCATACCAAGCTCTAGGGGCTTGTTTGAGGCCATACAACGCTTTCTTTAGCTTGAACACGTGGTCGAGAAATTTGTGATTTTCAAAGCCAGGAGGTTGTTTCACATAAACTTTCTCCTTAATAAATCCATTCAAGAAAGCACTTTTAACATCCATTTGAAATAATTTGAAATTTTAAAAATTTGCAAATGCACAAAGCATCCGAATGGATTCCAATCTAGCAACAGGAGCATACGTCTCATCGTAGTCGATACCTTCCTCTTGGTTGTATCCTTGGGCTACTAGACGAGCTTTGTTGTGTGTTACTGAACCATCTTCATTCACTTTGTTTCTAAAAACCCATTTTGTACCAATAATCGAGTGATTGGCCGGTCTAGGAACGAGTTCCCATACTTGGCTCCTCTCGAATTGGTTGAGTTCCTCTTGTATAGCAAAAATCCAAAATTCATCATTGAAAGCTTTTAAAATGTTTTTTGGCTCAATTTGTGAAATAAAGGCAGTGCTAGCAATAGAGTCTCTTAATGATGATCTAGTAGTTACTCCACGTGAAACCTCTCCGATCACCAAATTTTCTGGATGTGATTGCTTGAAAGAAAATTTCTTTGGCAAGCCCTCCAGAGAATTTATTTCGGTTGCGGTATTCATTGGAGTAGAAGTTGATGGCTCAACATCATCATCAAGAGTAGCTGCTGCACTATTATCTTCATCAAAAGTCATATTTGTAGACTCTTCCACAATTAATGAGCGTTTGTTAAAAACTCTATATCCCTTACTCTTGGCAGCATAGCCAAGGAAAATACCATCGTCAGCTTTGGCATCAAATTTACCTAAGTTGTCTTTGGTGTTAAAGCATCTACAACCAAAAACTCTAAAATAAGAAATATTTGGGGTTCTCCCAAACCAAAGCTCATAGGGTGTTTTCTTCGTAATAGGACGAATAAGCACCCTATTTAAAATATGGCATGCTGTACTGACAGCTTCAGCCCAAAAGTATTTCGGAAGTGAAAACTTGTTCAACATGACTCTAGCCATATCGCCAAGAGTCCTATTCTTCCGCTCCACAATACTATTTTGTTGAGGAGTTCTTGGACAAGAAAACTCATGATCAAAACCATTAGAATCACAAAACTTTTCAAAATCAGAATTTTCGAATTCGCCTCCATGATCACTTCGGATTCGAGTAATTATGTAGCCTTTTTCGTTTTGAACTTTCTTAACAAAAATCTTAAAAACCGAAATAGCATCACTTTTATTTGTAAGAAAGAAAACCCAAGTAAATCTTGAAAAGTCATCAACAATAACAAAGGCATAGAGTTTTTCACCAAGACTGGCTACTCTATTAGGGCCAAATAAATCCATATGGAGAAGTTGCAGGGGTCTAGTAGTACTTACAGAGTTAATGGAATGAAATGAGGACTTGGTTTCCTTATTCAATTCACATTCGGCATATACCGTGTCCTTTTTGAATGTGATATCGGGCAAGCCTCTAACTAGCTTCTTGGTCGATAGCTTGGATATAGTATCCATGTTGGCATGACCAAGACGCTGGTGCCATAGTAATCGTTCATCTTTATAAGCATATAGGCATCTACCTGCATTGTTAGTATTTATAGACAAATAGAAAATATAAATATTATCCTCTCTTACCCCTTCAAAAGCAATATCTCCCGTTGACCTATCATAAATTAGGCATTTGTTTTGTCCAAAGTTAATGTCATATCCATGGTCAGCAAGATGACTAATGCTGAGCAGGTTATGCTTTAACTCGGTCACTAGGCAGACATCCTTTATTACGGGAGAGGGAGGATAGCCAATAATACCATTACCTATAATATAACCTTTTAGGTTATTGTCGAAGGATACATATCCTTCTCTCTTCATCGATAGTGATGCGAAAAGATTTGCGTCTCCCATCATATGTCGCGAGCATCCACTATCGAGAATCCACTTACTCTTAGTTGAGGAGGGAAGGTCCACCTACATCAAGAGTAGATGTGACCTTTGGTACCCAAGTTCTTGAGGGTCCTGAAAAGTTAGTTTTTGGAAACCATGCATATATCTTTCTATCTACTAATCTTCTAATTCTATATTGTGGTGAAATGTGTCCATGTAAACCACAATAAGTATATGTAGCATTCCTAATTATATTAGGAGGATGCTGATGATGTCTATAAGTAGAGTGATGAGGAGAAGTATGATAATATATAGAATTAGCATGGTGATGATGACTATGAGTAGAGTGATGTGGAGTGGCATGGTGATATTGTTTATATGGAGTAGCATGGTGATGATGTCTATATGTAGAGTAATGGTGATGTGGTTTTTGTGCAACATGATGATGATTGTATCTGTGTGTAGCATGATAATTATTTCTACGTGCATGTGGTTTGTGTGCATTATGAAAGTGTGTGTATATGTAAGCATGATTATGAGCAGCATGTGGATGACGTGGTTGACCAGTATGAGTAGTGTCATGCTTTGTGTGTGTCTCTTGGGTTTGAGGTTGAGCAACCTGTTTTCCCAATTTAGTCTCTAGTTTCTTAGAGACAGCTTGCAGTTCAGTAACCTTAGTATTCAAACCATGCATCTTAGTAATAAAAATCTTGTGTCTACTC
Organism: Iris pallida; assembly: GCA_029216955.1. Taxonomy (NCBI): domain Eukaryota; kingdom Viridiplantae; phylum Streptophyta; class Magnoliopsida; order Asparagales; family Iridaceae; genus Iris; species Iris pallida. The sequence continues at coordinate 1,447,651 of JANAVB010014796.1, forward strand.
TTTTCTTCTGCAAGCTCCGTGTTGAGTGCTGTGATTTCTTGTGTTTGTTGTTCAATGCGTGCTTCGACATCATGTAAGCTTATTTTAAGCTTAGATACCTCATCTGTTACATCCGTGGGTGAAGTGTCTCTAATGTTATCAAGTAATAGAGAAAGTCTTTGAATTTCGACTTCATGACTTTTGATTTTGTCCTTGGCATGTTTGTATTTACCAATGACCTTTTTGTGATCATTAAGTAAATCGGTGAAAGCATCGCCAAGTTCATCAAAAGTGAAGTCATCAAGAGTTTCGTTTGATACCTTGTCGGAAGTTGCCATTAGGCATACATTAGCCGTATCTTGAGGAGAGTCCTTTTCTTTCTCGGAGTCACTAGCTTCGCTTTCATGCCAAATGCTTGTGTTGGCATATTTCTTTGAGGAAGTTTTCTTGTATGGCTTCTCATAACGGTTGCTCTTCTTTAAGTATGGACAATCTTTTCGGACATGTCCTGTCTTCTTACAACCATAGCAGGTTGGCTCTTCTTCGTCGTCTTCTTGAGGTTTCTTCTTTTTTCGGTTGAAGCGAAGGAATTTCTTAAAGTTGCGGACGAGGAGAGCTTGATCGTCACCTTCCGAGTTGTCGTCATCCGTCTCTTCGGGGTCAGCCCTCCGTCGGTGAGCTTTGAGTGCGATCTCCTTAGCCTTAGGAGCAGGCTCTTCGAAGTCCTTGAGGTCAAGCTCATTAGTCATTAGCTTTCCCATCAAGGTCTCCATGGACATGGTTGTGAGATCATTTCCTTCTATGATGGCTGTCACCTTAGGGTTCCAAATCTTTGGGAGCCCCCTAAGTAGCTTACGAATCTTCTCGTGATTTGAATATTGTTTGCCGAGCGAAGACAGGGGGTTGATGATGTCGAGGAATCTTGTGAACATTTGCGTAATCATCTCATTTGGCTTCATCTTGAAAGCCATATATTCTTGAGTGAGATGGGTTATCTTTGATTCCTTGACTTGGGTGGTTCCTTCATGCGTCACTTCTAGAAGTCTCCATACTTCGTGATATGTGGTGCATGTAGATACCCTGTTGAACTCATTCCTGTCTATAGCACAGAGTAAAGCATTAATAGCTCTCGCGTCTAGACTTGCTTGTTTCTTCTCCTCGTCAGAATATTTGTCATGTGATTTTTCAACGAGATCACCATTGACAACTATTCTGGCGGACTTTTTGTAACCGTCAGTGACGATAGTCCACAGGTCAAAGTCTAGCGACTTAAGATAAAAGCTCATCCTTGTTTTCCAATATGTGTAGTTAGTTCCATCAAATAGGGGAGGCCTATGAGTGGACTGCCCTTCACCGTGATTGGAAATCAAGGATTGTGTGGTTGCCATGGATCAGCTCTAGGATGTTAGTCCTTGTTGAGAGAACCTTGCTCTGATACCAATTGAGAAACAGATGGCAACTCTAGAGGGGGGTGAATAGAGTTTATAGCGATAATAGCCAATTAAAAATTTAAACTCTTTTACAAGAAAAACTAATCAGAGTAAATGCGGAAATAAATAAGGAGCAAGAAAGCAAACGCAAACACAGCCAATTTTAACCTGGTTTCCCTCGTGGAGGACTAGTCCAGGCCTGAGAACTCTAGCTCAGGATTAAATCCACTATTTGTGAAATAGTAGTTACACCCCGTGCCTTTTCTTCAGAAGAGCACGTCAACTTCTTACAAAGGATCGCAGTGGCGATGCTTGGAATTTTCCAAGCGACTTCTTGAACTCTTGCACAAGACTCCTAACTGAGAGATGCTGAGCACTCGAGACTTAGGAAGCTTGTGGCTAGTAGATGAAGAAGGGTGTGGCTTATTTTAAGCTTTTGAGAGAAGAGAAGAGAAGATTGGATGAGTGAAAATGAGAGAATTCTTGGCCTATTTATAGGGTATTGGCAGGCAGAATTCGGCCAAAATTCTGGTAGAAATTTTCAAAAATTTGGCCGTTGGACAACTAGCAACCAGCCAACCCTAAAAATTAGGATACTAATTTTTAGGGGACAGAGTTCGGTCCGAACTCTGTGTGGAGGCAGAGTTCGGCCCGAACTCTGTCTCCAGAGCACATAATGGGTCTTAGGGTCCAATGGGCTGATTTTGGATGTGTGGAGCTTTATGGATTTTGGGTAGGTTATAGGGCAAGTCTCAAGAGCTCAGTACAACTCATCTTACAACAGTCTAGACTCAATAAATATAAAAAACAGACTCAAAAATAACTTATATTTGCAAAACTGAGCTGTCGTCTGGCTTGAGCTGGATGTGGTCGTCGTGTGTCGTATTGAATTATTACAAGTATTATTTAGTCAATGTTATCAATATTTGGTTGATTGTGACTTTGTGTCCACAGTACAATGACCTTTGATGACATTCTGATGGACGTTTAGATTACAGAGGAGGACTTGGGTCTCAGGCCCAAGAGGAGCAACGATGCTATGGGTGCTGGTTCCAGTGTCGGACCGACCAAGCATCCTCAGACTCAGCAGAAGATGTTCCACCGGTAGCATCAGCAGCACCAGGTACCAGCATGTGTATAGCATCAGCAGGGACAGAAGCAGATTCCTTAGTGTGCCTTCTATGGGAAGCCGGGGCACACCTGAGAGGTCTACAGGAAGAGGTTGGGTGATTGTCTGTTCTATGGAGTGTTTAACCACCAGCTGAAGGAGTGTCCTACTTGTACAGTCGAGGGGACTGCCACTTTAGATCCAACAGCAGCATTTTTCCCAGCATCAGAGGGGAGCACCCCAGGGTAGAGCGTTTACATTAACAGTCGAGGAGGCTGAGCCCGTAGCAGATGTGGTGACATGTTCTGTTCTTCTCGATTCCTTTCCTGTATTAGCTTTGTTTGACTCTGGTGCTACGCACAGTTTTGTATCTGTCTTTTTTGCTCTTAGACACAATATTATTGCTGAATCTCTGGATAGGACTTATAAGATTATGATCGGGGGAGGCATTATCTTGGTCAATAATATTTGCAAGGGGTAGAGAGTTACACTGGGAGGCCGGAATTTGAGTGCATGTTTGCTCTTAGTGCCACTTCCGAGCTATAATATGGTACTCGATATGGATTGGTTGAGCAGGCACCATGCTAGTATAGACTGTAGAGGAGGCAGAGTTTTGTTTAGACCATCGAAAAAGCCAGAGTTTGAGTTCGCCAGGGGAGCAGCTAGCTGAGTCGAGAGATGATTTCTGTGGAGCCTTGTTGGCGGGACAGAAATTGTCGCATCCATTGATAGAAGGATTCTTGGATGTTTTCCCTTAGGAGTTGTCAGGGATGCTGCCGGACAGGGATATTGAGTTCTCTATAGACTTGGTGTCGGGCGCTGGGCCTATCTCACAGCACGTCTATAGGATCAACAACAGTGAGTTGGTAGAGCTAAAGAAGCAAGTCGACGAGCTGCAGGACAAGGGCTTCATCAGATCCAGTTCTTCACCTTGGGGTGCTCATGTTCTGTTTGTACCGAAGAAGGATAGAATGGTACACATATCGACTACAGAGCGCTCAACAACCTCACTATCAAGAATAAGTACCCGTTGTCGAGGATTGATAACTTGTTCGATCAGTTGAGCGGTGCGAAGGTATCTTCAAAGATATATTTGAGGTCCGGTTACCATCAGCTGAAGGTAAAGCGGGAAGACATTTCGAAGACGGCTTTTTGGATTTGGTACGGCCTGTACGAGTTTACTGTTATGCCATTTGGGTTGACCAATGCCCCAGCGATATTCATGAACTTGATGAACAAGGTATTCCTTCAGTACCTTGACAAGTTCGTGGTGGTCTTCATAGATGACATCTTGATCTACTCAAAGACGCCGGAGGAGCACGAGGAGCATCTGCAGATTATGCCAAAGACTCTGAGAAGGGAGCAACTCTATGGGAAGTTGTCGAAGTACGAGTTCTTCTAGGACAGGTAGTGTTCTTTGGTCATGTTGTGATCGAGCATGGGATCTCAGTGGTCCCGAAGAAGATTTCAGCAGTGGAGTCTTGGTCCACACCGAGCTCTGTTATCGAGATTCAAAGCTTTTTGGATCTGGCAGGCTACTATCAGAAGTTCGTTCAGGACTTCTTTCGAATTGTAGAGCCGATGACTAGACTCACCAGGAAAGATGTGGAGTTCGTCTGGACCAAGGAGTGTCAGGCTGCCTTTGATGAACTGAAGAAGAGGTTGATCACAACTCCTATCTTGACGTTGCCATCCGGAACTGGTGGTTTTACTATCTACAATGACGCTTTCGGGAAGGGCTTGGGTTGCATTCTTCAGCAGCACAGGAAGGTGATTGTCTATGCATCCAAGCAGTTACGTCCTCATGAGAAAAACTAACCTACCCATGATCTAGAGTTGGCAGCTGTTATTTTTGCTCTGAAGCTGTGGAAGCACTACCTGTACGAAGAGCAAGTTGAGATCTTCACAGATCACAAGAGCTTGAAGTACGTATTCACACAGAAGGAATTGAACATGAGGCAAAGGCGGTGGCTTGAACTGATGATGGACTTCGATATCTCATTACAGTACCATCCAGGAAAGGCCAACATATTTGCAGATAGATTGAGCAGGTATCCAGTTGCTATGTATTTGACGGCATATCGTTGTCTATTGGCCGATCTAGATAGTTTGGGTATCGAGGTGATCATTCCGGGTATGGAGATCCAGATGCGGGGCTTAAAGATTCAGTCTAATTTAATGGACAGAGTCAGATCAGCATAGTATGATGATGTTACCCTGAGGAGCATCAGAAAGTTGGTGCGAGCAGGTTTGCTAGACGATTTCTCTATAACCGAAGATGGGTCACTGAGGCACGGTGCTAGATTATGTTGACACAAAGTCACAGTCAACCAAATATTGATAACATTGACTAAATAATACTTGTAATAATTCAATACGACACACGACGACTACATCCAGCTCAAGCCAGACGACAGCTCAGTTTTGTAAATGCAGTCATTTTTGAGTCTGTACTTTTATATTTATTGAGTCTAGAATGATTGTAAGCTGAGTTGTGCTGAGCTCTTGAGACTAAACCCATAACCTATCCAAAATCCATAAAGCTCCACATCCAAAATAAGCCCATTGGACCCTTAGACCTATTCTGTGCTCTGAAGACAGAGTTCGGGCCGAACTCTGCCTCCACACAGAGTTCGGGCCGAACTCTGTCCCCTAAAAATAAGCACCCTAATTTTTAGGGTTGGCTGGTTGCTAGTTGTCCAACGGCCAAATTTTTGAAAATTCCTACCAGAATTTTGGCCGAATTCTGCCTGATAAAAACCTATAAATAGGCCAAGAATTCTCTCATTTTCATTCATCCAATCTTCTCTTCTCTTCTCTCTTAAGCTCAATATAAGCAATACCCTTCTTCATCTACTAGCCACAAGCTTCCTAAGTCTCGAGTGCTCAGCATCTCTCAGTTAGGAGTCTTGTGCAAGAGTTCAAGAAGTCGCTTGGAAAATTCCAAGCATCGCCACTGCGATCCTTTGTAAGAAGTTGACGTACTCTTCTGAAGAAAAGGCACGGGGTGTAACTACTATTTCACAAATAGTGGATTTAATCCTGAGCTAGAGTTCTCAGGCCTGGACTAGTCCTCCACGAGAGAAACCAGGTTAAAATCGACTGTGTTTGCGTATGCTTTCTTGCTCCTTATTTATTTCCACACTTACTCTGATTAATTTTTAGATTGTGAAAGAGTTTAATTTTTTAATTGGCTATTATCGCTATAAACTCTATTCACCCCCCTCTAAAGTTGCCATCTGTTCTTCAATTGGTATCAGAGCTCTGTTCTCTTTACAAGGACTTACATCCTAGAGCTGATCTATGGCAACCACACAATCCTTGATTTTCAATCATGGTGAAGGACAGTCCACTCATAGGCCTCCCCTATTTGATGGAACTAACTACACGTATTGGAAAACAAGGATGAGTTTTTATCTCAAGTCGCTAGACTTTGACCTGTGGACTATCGTCACTGACGGTTACAAAAAGCCCACCAGGATAGTTGTCAATGGTGATCTTGTTGAAAAATCATATGACAAATATTCTGACGAGAAGAAAAAACAGGCAAGTCTAGACGCGAGAGCTATTAATGCTTTATTCTGTGCTATAGACAGGAATGAGTTCAACAGGGTCTCTACATGCACCACCTCTCATGGAGTATGGAGACTTCTAGAAGTGACGCATGAAGGAACCACCCAAGTCAAGGAATCAAAGATAAGCCGTCTCACTCAAGAATACGAGGCCTTCAAGATGAAGCCAAATGAGACGATCACGCAAATGTTCACAAGATTCCTCGACATCATCAACCCCCTTTCTTCGCTCGGCAAACAATATTCAAATCACGAGAAGATTTGTAAGCTACTTAGGGGGCTTCCAAAGATTTGGAACCCTAAGGTGACAGCCATCGTTGAAGGAAATGATCTCACAACCATGTCCATGGAGACCTTGATGGGAAAGCTAATGACTCATGAGCTTGACCTCAAGGACTTTGAAGAGCCTGCTTCTAAGGCAAAGGAGATCGCACTCAAAGCTCACCGACGGAGGGCTGAACCCGAAGAGATGGATGATGATGACTCAGAAGATGATCAAGCCCTTATGGTCCGCAACTTCAAGAAATTCCTTCGCTTCAATTGAAGAAAAAAGAAACCACAAGAAGATGGCGAAGAAGAGCCAACCTGCTACGGTTGCAAGAAGACTGGACACGTCCAAAAAGACTGTCCATTCTTAAAGAAGAGCAACCGCTATGAGAAGCCATACAAGAAGACTTCCTCAAAGAAATATGCCAACACAAGCATTTGGCATGAAAGCGAAGCTAGTGACTCCGAGGAAGAAAAGGACTCTCATCAAGACACGGCCAATGTATGCCTAATGGCGACGTCCGACAAGATATCAAATGAAACTCTTGACGACTTCACTTTTGATGAACTTGGCGATGCTTTCACCGATTTACTTAGTGATCACAAAAAGGTCATTGGTAAATACAAACATGCCAAGGACAAAATCAAAAGTCATGAAGTCAAAATATAAAAACTTTCTCTTTTACTTGATAACATTAGAGACACTTCACCCACGGATGTCACTGATGAGGTATCTAAGCTTAAAATAAGCTTACATGATGCCGAAGCACGCATTGAACAACAAACACAAGAAATCATAACACTCAACACGGAGCTTGCAGAAGAAAAGAGTAGACACAAGATTTCTATTACTAAGATGCATGGTTTGAATGCTAAGATTACTGAACTGCAAGCTGTCTCTAAGAAACTAGAGACTAAATTGGGAAAATAGGTTGATCAACCTCAAACCCAATAACATGAGACACACACAAAGCATGACACCACTCATACTAGTCAACCACGTCATCCACATGCTGCTCATAATCATGCTTACTTATACACATACTTTCACAAAGGACACAAACCACATGCACGTAGAAATAATTATCATATGTCACAAAATCATCATGCTACACATAGATACAATCATCATCATGTTGCACAAAAACCACATCACCATCACTTTACATATAGACATCATTGCCATGCTACTCCATATAGACAATATCACCATGCCACTCCACATCACTCTACACATAGTCATCATCACCATGCTAATTCTACATATCTTCATACTTCTCCTCATCACTATACTTATAGACATCATCAGCATGCTCCTAATATAAATAGGAATGCTATATGTACCTATTGTGGTTTACATGGACATATTTCACCACAATGTAGAATTAGAAGATTAGTAGATAGAAAGATATATGCATGGTTTCCAAAAACTAACTCTTCAGGACCCTCAAGAACTTGGGTACCAAAGGTCACATCTACTTTTGATGTAGGTGGACCTTCCTTCCTCAAATAAGAGTAAATGAATCCTCGATAGTGGATGCTCGCGGCATATGACGGGAGACGCAAATCTTTTTGCATCACTATCGATGAAGAGCGAAGGATATGTATCCTTCGGCAACAACCTAAAAGGTTATATAATAGGTAATGGTAATATTGGTTATCCTCCCTCTTCCGTAATAAAGGATGTCTGCCTAGTGACCGAGTTAAAGCATAACCTGCTCAGCATCAGTCATCTTGCTGACCATGGATGTGACATTAACTTTGGACAAAACAAATGCCTTATTTATGATAGGTCAACAGGAGACATTGTTTTTGAAGGGGTAAGAGAGGATAATATTTATATTTTCTATTTGCCTATAGATACTAATAATGCAGGTAGATGCCTATATGCTGATAAAGATGAAAGATTACTATGGCACCAGCGTCTTGGTTATGCAAATATGGATACTATATCCAGACTATCGACCAAGAAGCTAGTTAGAGGCTTGCCCGATATCACATTCAAAAAGGACACCGTATGTGCCGAATGTGAGTTGAATAAGGCAACCAAGTCCTCTTTCCATTCCATAAACTCTGTAAGCACTACTAAACCCTTGCAACTACTCCATATGGATTTATTTGGCCCTAGTAGAGTAGCCAGTCTTGGTGGAAAACTCTATGCCTTTGTTATTGTTGATGACTTTTTAAGATTTACTTGAGTTTTCTTTCTTGCAAATAAAAGTGATGCTATTTCGGTTTTCAAAATTTTTGTTAAGAAAGTTCAAAACGAAAAAGGCTACATGATTACTCGAATTCGAAGTGATCATGGAGGCGAGTTCGAAAATTCTGATTTTGAAAAGTTTTGTGATTCCAATGGTTTTAATCATGAGTTTTCTTGTCCAAGAACTCCTCAACAAAATGGTTTTGTGGAGCGGAAGAATAGGACTCTTGGTGATATGGCCAGAGTTATGTTGAACAAGTTTTCACTTCCGAAATACTTGTGGGCTGAAGCTGTCAGTACAGCATGCCACATTTTAAATAGGGTGCTTATTCGTCCTATTACGAAGAAAATACCTTATGAGCTTTGGTTTGGGAGAACCCCAAATGTTTCTTATTTTAGAGTTTTTGGCTGTAGATGTTTTATCCTTAACACCAAAGACAACTTAGGCAAATTTGATGCCAAAGCTGACGATGGTATTTTCCTTGGCTATGCTGCCAAGAGTAAGGGATATAGAGTTTTTAACAAACGCTCATTAATTATGTAAGAGTCTACAAATATGACTTTGATGAAGATAACAGTACAGCAACTACTCTTGATGATGATGTTGAGCCATCAACGTCTACTCCAATGAACACCACAACCGAAACCAATTCTCTGGAGGGCTTGCCAAAAAATTCTCTTTCAAGCCATCACATCCAGAAGATTTGGTAATCGGCGAGGTTTCACGTGGAGTAACTACTAGATCATCATTAAGAGACTCTATTGCTAGCATTGCCTTTATTTCACAAATTGAGCCGAAAAATATTTTAGAAGCTTTCAATGATGAATTTTGGATTTCTGCTATGCAAGAGGAACTCAACCAATTCGAGAGGAGCCAAGTATGGGAACTCGTTCCTAGACCGGCTAATCACTCGATTATTGGTACCAAATGGGTTTTTAGAAACAAAGTGAATGAAGATGGTTCAGTCACACGCAACAAAGCTCGTCTAGTAGCCCAAGGATACAACCAAGAGGAAGATATCGACTATGATAAGACGTATGCTCCTGTTGCTAGATTGGAATCCATTCGGATGCTTTGTGCATTTGCAAATTTTCAAAATTTCAAATTATTTCAAATGGATGTTAAAAGTGCTTTCTTGAATGGATTTATTAAGGAGGAAGTTTATGTAAAACAACCCCCTGGTTTTGAAAATCACAAATTTCCCGACCACGTGTTCAAGCTAAAGAAAGCGCTGTATGGCCTCAAACAAGCCCCTAGAGCTTGGTATGAACGGCTAAGCAACTTCTTGCTTGAGAAAGGTTTTTTAAAAGGGAAAATTGATACTACACTTTTCATAAAATCTTTCAAAGACACTATTCTTTTAATACAAATATATGTAGATGATATTATATTTGGTTCCACTGATGAAACCCTTTGTCAAGATTTTGCCAAGTGTATGCAGACCGAGTTTGAGATGAGCATGATGGGGGAGCTCAACTACTTTCTTGGGCTGCAAGTTAAACAAATGTCAAATGGAACCTTCATCTGTCAATCGAAGTATACAAAGGACATGCTGAAGAAATTCGACCTTGACAACGTCAAACCAATCAGCACTCCAATGGCTACTTCAACCAAACTCGAACCAGATGATAGCGGCAAACCCATAGATCAACGTAAGTATCGAGGTATGATAGGCAGTCTACTTACCTTACTGCTAGTCGCCCTGATATTATGTTTAGTGTTTGCCTGTGTGCTAGATATCAAGCAAATCCTAAGGAATCACACATGACCGCGGTAAAGCGTATCTTTCGATACCTTAAGGGTACAGTTACAGTGGGCCTATGGTATACCAAGTCAACATCATTTGACCTCATTGGTTACTCTGATGCTGACTTCGCCGGATGCAAGGTCGACCGTAAAAGTACGAGCGGTACGTGTCATTTATTAGAAAAAGCTTTAGTCTCTTGGTTTAGCAAGAAGCAGAATTCTGTCACACTATCCACAACAGAAGCTGAATACATCGCAGCTGGGCATTGTTGTGCACAAATTCTGTAGATGAAGCAAACCCTTGAAGACTATAATTTATCTTTCATGCATATTCCTATCTTTTGTGACAACACTAGTGCTATAAATCTTACTAAAAACCCCATTTGTCACTCACGCATGAAACATATTGAAATACGTTACCACTTTTTGCGTGATCATCAGCAAAAGGGCACGATTAACTTAGAATTTATTGACACTGATCATCAGTTAGCAGACTTCTTCACAAAACTATTATTCGAAGAGCGTTTCAATTTTCTTTGTCGTGAACTTGGAATTTTAGATGAAGCTGTCGTAAATTAAGATAAACCTGCATAAATATCGAGTATATCTTGATTATATTATGATGAACTTGCTATGGGTACAAGCCGAAAGGGTCCTTCTGACAACAAGGCGTAAAAGCCTAAGCGACACGGTGCACTAGTCCTCAGGACTACCGCTAGCTGGGATCCGGCCCCTGCAGCTAACCCATGGCAGCTTCAAAATATTGAATTATGATATAATTCCTTGTTTATTATATGGTTCATTTTCATTTATCACATGCTAAAATACTAAATTTTCAACTTCATATTGCTGCTTCAAACTCACTATCTGTTATCTTTGTTTACCTATTGGATCTTTTCTGTAATTATACTCATATCTTATATTGGTTTTTCTATTACTTAACCAATATTTTTTATTTTCTGCCTGATTCCTGTTCTGTGACCAGGACCCGGAATTCGGGCCGAACTCTGCCCCTACCAGAGTTCGGGCCGAATTCGGCCTGACTGTTCCAGAACCGGGAACAGTCTCAGCCGTTGATCTAAAATAAGATCCAATGGTCAATATTTTGTCCGACCAAGAGAAACCCTTCCCCTAGATTCGGTTTCTCTTCCCTCTCCTTCCTTCTTACCACCTTCTCCACTTCTCCAACTAAAGTCTCTCAAAACCCTAACCTTAATTTCTACTTTCTAGAGCTCCATTCTTCCCCAAACTCAAGAAGAAGACTTATTTTTCAATTCTCCTTCATTGTTCATCACTAGTTTGAGGTATAATTCCTTACTTTTCTATATCTCAATTTCTTTCATTATCTATTGTATTATGGCTCCTCGTCTGTTCAACCGCGGAAAGAGACTTCGGACAGAGGGAGCATCCTCGTCGAATGCTCCTCCACGCATTGAACCGCCCGTTGCACCACCCGTTGCACCGGCCATTGAACAACAAATCCATCCGTTGTTCAATCCTCCACGTCCCCATGATCGAAACACTTACGACGATCGAATTTTTGTATCACTAGACGCCTTAAATGATTGGTTTAGTTTCGGACACGTCCGGTGTTTGCGGGACATCCCATCAACTTTACTATATTTTCTCAATATGATGCACTATTTCATGACCTTTGCCTTGATGAACTTGTTACCACAAATTCGGTCATTTATCGTAGTGCCATTCAAATGTTTTACTGCAACTTAACCCATGATGACACTCATATTTATTCACGAGTTGCGGGAATTGATATCTCCTTTGATGATTTTGAATTGGCCGAATATCTTGAACTACAAGAGCCAAATTCTTGGGAAAAGCTTGTTGAAGCTAGATCATTTCAATTTCTCGAAGGAATTTCACTTGAAAGTTTCAAGGACGACTTGTGTAGCCCTAACACACGTCCTCGTAAGCTTCTGGCAAAATTCTTCAATCCTTATTTCTATGAGCTTCATCGGATCATTTTCAACACCATTCTACCCAAAGCGGGTTCTACCGATGAAGTCACTTATTTTGAGATTTCAGCATTGTACCATCTCCACTTCCATGTTCCCTTTAACCTTCCACGCACAATGATGGATTGGATGATCAACAGTAGGAAGAAACCAAGATCTTTGGTTTATGCATTATACCTTCCTATGATCTTTCGTGCGTTTTATGTACCCCTTGATGAGTGTCCATTCTTTCCTGCCCCTGCCTTCCTCTCTAAGGCAAGGAGGCTTCAGGCTGCCATTGGCTCACCAGTAGTGTCTGAACATTCTGATGATGAGCCAGATGCCCCTCCTCTTGGACAGGATCCTCCTCCTCCTCCTGCCACTCTTGAGTCTCTTCAGGCCATGCTCCGAGATCGCTTCACTCTGGAGGACGATCGATGGACTCAGCTGGATTATCGGACTACTTTACAGATGAATGCTATCAGCAACTTGCTGTATGACATTCGGTATTCCATGTCTCGCCATCCTTCCATGCCCATTCCTATGGAGCGAGACCCCGATCGTGAGGGATTTCGTATTGATGACCCTTGTGTTCGTCGCTACATGGATCCGGATGCGGCACTTGTGGACCCACGTCGCTCCTTTACTGATCCATCAGACGGCGCTGGGCCCTCTCATGCTCGATGATGGATATGGATTACTCTTGATGCTGCTACTGAGGATCTCAGACTATGGTTTATGCATTTTGCTTTAGTTGCTTTTATGTATTTGGTTTGTAGTAGACTTATTATGAGTTATGACTTTTGAGACTTTGGTATTTCTATTATCATTTTATCTGTCATTATGACTCTTGAGACATTTGGTCATTATCTTAGTTTATATGCAGTTTCTTCTCTTTTGGGTGTGTTTGTCAGTTATTATTTGTTATCTCATATTGCTAAATGCCAAAAGGGAGAGATATGTGTCTATTCTGTTTGGTTTATATATGCTTTTGGAAGAATATTCTTAACAGGTCAACAAGAATCACAGCATTGTTTACGGGGGAGCTATATACTTTTGTAGCTATATACTTTTGTCGCCTCATGTGTCCAGGTATGAATATTGAATATACAATTATTATTTATGTCAATTATCAATATGGGGGAGATTGTTGACACAAAGTCACAGTCAACCAAATATTTATAACATTGACTAAATAATACTTGTAATAATTCAATACGACACACGACGACTACATTCAGCTCAAGCCAGACGACAGCTCAGTTTTGCAAATACAGTCATTTTTGATTCTGTACTTTTATATTTATTGAGTCTAGAATGATTGTAAGCTGAGTTGTGCTGAGCTCTTGTGACTAAACCCATAACCTATCCAAAATCCATAAAGCTCCACATCCAAAATAAGTCCATTGGACCCTTAGACCTATTCTGTGCTCTTGAGACATAGTTCGGGCCGAACTCTGCCTCCACACAGAGTTCGGGCCGAACTCTGTCCCCTAAAAATTAGTACCCTAATTTTTAGGGTTGGCTGGTTGCTAGTTGTCCAACGGCCAAATTTTTGAAAATTCCTACCAGAATTCTGGCCGAATTCTGCCTAATAAAAACCTATAAATAGGCCAAGAATTCTCTCATTTTCATTCATCCAATCTTCTCTTCTCTTCTCTCTTAAGCTCAATATAAGCAATACCCTTCTTCATCTACTAGCCACAAGCTTCCTAAGTCTCGAGTGCTCAGCATCTCTCAGTTAGGAGTCTTGTGCAAGAGTTCAAGAAGTCGCTTGGAAAATTCCAAGCATCGCCACTGCGATCCTTTGTAAGAAGTTAACGTGCTCTTCTGAAGAAAAGGCACGGGGTGTAACTACTATTTCACAAATAGTGTATTTAATCCTGAGCTAGAGTTCTCAGGCCTGGACTAGTCCTCCACGAGGAAAACCAGGTTAAAATCGGCTGTGTTTGCGTATGCTTTCTTGCTCCTTATTTATTTCCACACTTACTCTGATTAATTTTTAGATTGTGAAAGAGTTTAATTTTTTAATTGGCTATTATCGCTATAAACTCTATTCACCCCCTCTAGAGTTGCCATCTGTTCTTCAGATTGTGTGTTTCGAGTGGAGAGCTTCTGGAGGAGGTTCTTTAGGAAGCGCATCGCTCTCAGTACTCTATGCATCCTAGAGCCAACAAGATGTACAGAGACCTGAGAGAGCACATATGGTGGTATGGCATGAAGCGAGAGGTAGCTCAGTTTGTATCTCGCTGCTTTATGTGCCAGCAGGTAAAAGTCGAGAGACAGAGGCTAGGTGGGTTGCTACAGCCACTACCTATTCCAGAGTGGAAGTGGGAGCACATCACCATGGACTTTGTTTCCGAACTTCCAGGATATCCAGGAGGAAAAGATGCGATATGGTTCATCGTGGATAGATTGACCAAATTGGCCCACTTCTTGCCTTTCAAAGTAGGATTATCTACGGAGAGCTGGCAGAGATGTACGTGCGGCAGATAGGCAGATTGCATGGAGTTCCAGTGAGCATAGTCTCGGATCGGGATAGTCACTTCACTTCCTACTTCTGGAGGAGTTTGGAGGCTAGCTTGGGCACCCAGCTCAAGTTCAGTACTGCGTATCACCCCTAGATAGATGGGCAGTCGGAGAGGACCATGCAGACACTCGAGGATATGCTTCGCACGTGTGTGTTAGACCTCGGGGGTTCTTGGGAGGATCATCTTCACCTGGTAGAGTTTACTTACAACAACAGCTATCAGGCCAGTATAGAGATGTCGCCATTCGAGGCTCTACATGGACGGAGATGTTGCACTCCTTTGTCATGGGACGATATCGGCGAGAGGGTCTTGCTTGTGTTTCTTGTGTTAGTTTGCTCTAATTTTGAGGACAAAATTATTTTAAGGTGGGTAGATTTGTCACTACCAGTTTTCAAAATAAGGATAAATTTGTCATTTTATAATTATTTATTTAGAAATATTGTATTTTTGGTGATTAGTTAGTCGAGTTAGAGACTAGTCTAGTTTTGACTTTTGTTAGTGATCCAGTTAGCATAGACACTAGCCGGAGACCAAGAACTAGCAAGGAATGGCCCACAAACCAAACCATTATGTTAGTATAATTAGACTAATCATTCATGATCAATTAGTTCATTTAGAGGTTAGGTTTTTGTCCAAAATGACCCCAAATCCTTGCATGCATTTAATTAGCCAAAGGGCAACCATTAGGGGCTATTTAGATATTGTAATTAAGTCCTAACCTAGGAAGGCATGGCCGGCTATTTGAGGACATCTCCTCCATTTCACTTCATTCATCTCTAGCCTCCAAATTTTAAATTAGGAGCTCCTTCCAAAAGAGGGTGTTCACCATTGATTTCTCTTCCAATCTCACTCTTTTCTCCACCAATCCTCACAGGAGTGTGGAGCTAGGAGAAGAGTCCATTTGCTAAGGATTTTCATGTCGAGCTTGTGTCCATTGGATTGTTCATCGGGAAACAACTTCCAATTGGTATAACTCTCTCTCTAAACTTGTCATTTCAATCCATATTTTGATTTTGAGCCCATAGAAACTCACCCATATGTAGAGATAACCCTTAGGAATGGTTTAGAAGATCTATTGAGTCCTTATTGAAAGTTTGGATAGGTTTTGTGCCACCCTTGGAAGAAATCCATGGGTGACATACCACGTATTTGTAGAAATGCCTCATAGGCTATTTTGGGCTTTGATTTCAGTTTTGGTGATATATTTGGGTAGGTTAATCTTTATCTAGGCTTTCTAAAGGATTTCCTAATGATTTCTTATGTATATATATATGTATTTATTAGCCACATGTTATATTTATATATATATACACTATGTTTGTGAGATGTTTGTGAGGTTGGTGTCTAAGATTGGGGGTCTGTGGTTTGTTCCAGAAGAGAGGGGGGTCGGGTTATTGGTTTTGGCTTTGGCCAATGTTTTGTGAGCAGCAGCAGAACACAAGGTATCAGAGTTTTGAACTGGGCCTTGGGTTTGTGGTTTTAGGGTGTGGGTTTGTTCAGAGATTAGTCAATTAGTTAAGTAGGATATATGTATTAGAATGTAGGATATTAATTTGGGATTTCAGATATTAGAGATTTGAATGAGTTTTAGTGTTTGGTATCAGTCTATTAGTTTAGGTAGTATCAGTCAAATAGGATTTGGATATCTCAGGAAATAGGATTGAGAGTATCAATTGGTTTTGGCTTTCGGTTCAGATATGAGAGACTTGGCTTGGGTTGGCTTGCTTGCATTGCATTAACAACCATTTGCAGCAACAGCAAGCAAAGGGCAATGCAAGCAATAAGTAGCATGCAGCAGCAGTAGCTATAGCAGCAGCAACAAGCTATAGCAGCAACAACAAGCTATAGCAGCAACAAGCTGCAGTAGCAGCAGTAGCCTAGGCAAATGTAGAGCAGTAGCAGTAGCAGTAGTAGCAGTAGGAGCAGAGCAGTGGCAATTGGCCACTGGTATCAGAGCGTGGCCTTAGGCCATTCAGTTAGTGTCATGAGTGATGTTAGTGTATCAGAGTTATGTTTTGGGGTCTGTGTGTAGGTGTATCAGAACTTGGTTCATGTATCAAGGGTTAGTGGATTAGTTAGATTAGAGTATCAGAGCTTGGCATTGCCTTGGATACCAATATATGGGAGTGTTAGATATGTGGATGAGATGAGTTAGTGTATTCAGAATCATGTAGGTAATTAGGAGTTAGTATTAGTTAGGATAACTAGACGATGTATCCTAGTATGTTAGAGGGTTAATATAGGGATACTATATAGGATATATATATATATATACATAGTGTCCTACTACAAAGGTAACAGGGTATTAGCCTAAGGTAATGAGTTATTACCTAGATATTGTATAGGATACTCCCTAAATGATCTAGGTATAGGGTTTTAGGCCAAATGGTCTTTAGATTGGAGTGTAGAGAGGTTATCTATATGCATATAGTATAGGATATTATCTATTTTAGCTAAGGAAAAGTAGATTAGCTACTAGCCTAAGGATTTGGCTATCTATAGTTTAGGATATGTTAATATCTAGAATCTAGGTATATGATTACCTATAGCCTACAGTAGTATAAGGTAATATAGGGTATGGATACCTAGATTAGGGTATCCTAGTAGATAATGGCTTGATATAGAATTCTAGACCTAGAATTGACCATGGTTGACTATTTCGACTAGAAGTCAACTTTGAGTCAACATCTGACCTAAATTGGACTAGGAGTTGACCAGAGTTGACCAAAAGTCAACTGTAGGTCAACACTTGACCTAGTTTGACCTAGATTGCGTATCATGCAGTAGAAAATTGTGTCTATTACTGTTAAAACCCTATTTAACACATGTATATCTTATATATAGGTCTGTGACTACACTTTGAGCCTTGATTCATATTGACAGCTCATGACAACAGTCGAGTACATTCTCTGATAGTTTTTATTGCTTTGATATCTACTTTATCCGATTTAGTTGTAGTGTTTTGCTTAATTCTTGATACGAGAATACACGGACTAGTATACGTTGGATCCCGTCATGAGATACTATTCCTGGTTTACCTGATATATGGGTACATTGTTCGATCCTGTTTTTTGTACTTGTATAGATACAGATTTGGGAGTGGGCTGGCCCCTACTCTTTGAGTCCTGTGTCATGATGTGTCATGTTTGGATCTGTTATACTATTCGGGAATAGAGATTTATTAGAGGTTATGTGATCAATACCCCCTCTTGTTTACTACTTGTGCATAGCTCCACCCTCACCACACGAAGGGTGTAGCCTGATCTGATATTACTTGTGCATAGCTTTCTATTTTGGTCAGCCTGATCCTCTATACTACTTGTGCATAGCCGGTCAAATGGAATAGCCCGATCTGAACCCAAGTTGATCACATAACGCTCTAATATCTCAAGACACCGTTATATTTATATTGTACATCAGATTTTCCTGTACTGTTTATATTCCAGTATTTCACACCATGACATGATATTAAGTTTATTGTACTATTTTACTTCCAGTCTTGATATTTCACCTTGTATTCCATTATAACTGTCTTTTATAGTATTTGTCAATTCATTGGAACGGTTGTTGGCGTTTGTACTTTGCTTCTATCCTGACTGGATAACAATATTTTTCAGAGGACTTAAATGCAGATTGCTCGACCTTCTACGGGTTTGGCATAGATGGATACTTCGACCAAGACTTGCCAGTGGAGCCGGTGCTCGTAGAGGACGCATCACCTGTAGTGACTTATATTAGTTAGGCTTTGACTTGATTGCATTCCAGCTTTATACTTTTGGACTTGTAGTACTTATTTGGGATTGTATTATTTCTTTAAATTCTGAACTTCTGTTTGTGACTTTGTATCTATTTCAGTCTATCTATTTTCATCTTTATCTCTATCATATTCGTACTTATCTTCCTTAGATTTCATGTGATTGAGTTGTGATTATATTCCTCCGTACGGAGATGACAGGTTATATACAATTGTGTCTAGATGTTATATGTTCTAGATAACCTATATAGCGTTCTACCGCCGACTCTGCGGCGTAGGCTGGACGTACCCACGTGTTTATGCCTCTAAACATGGTGCGGGTAGTGACAACAAATTATAAATTCCTAACCAATGTACATAATAAATTACATGCTAAACTAATGGCAAAAATTTAATTTGCTAAAAAATAGCCCTACATGGAAATTTGGTGGTGACAACTAGTTGTTGGTTGAAGAATTGTCGATATATCGGACACGAATGCATTAGATACGGAAAGGCTCAGACGGTAAAGCGGAACAAACATCTTTGGATGTTAAAATAAATATCACCACGGTTTCTACAATATGTCAAAATGAAAAAATACTGTCCATAAGTCCAATTTGGACATATATCAAAATTTTGACATTTCGTGGCCAAATAAGGACCGTAAACAGGAACGCATGACACCAAAAAATAGCTAAATTGAGAGTGTCCAAATTCAGCAAATTATATTTCAAACGAACTTTGAGAGGGGAGCCGACGATTGGGAAGGTTTTCCTTTGAGCCGCACTTTGAGAGGTGCCTCAGCTGGCGCCTCGGAGACTGTTTCTTTCCCGCGTAGATTAGCCACGAGAGGAGCCGACACTTGAGGAGGTCTCCCCTTGAGCAGTATCTTCAGAAGGGCTTCGATGGTTGTTCCGACCAGAGAGGCTGGTGCCTTCCTGCGAAGCTTGACTATGGTTGGGGTCGATGCCTAAGGAGGTTTCCCCTTGAGTCACACCTTCAGAGGGGCGTCGATTGTCATTTCTATTTTAATATCATCCTCTTTTTTGGCTTCTGCTTCATCATCGGCATTGTTAGCTTCATCATCTAGATGAATTGATTTATAGAGATCGGAGTCAGTGAAGAAGGCTTTAATTCCTCTGAAGGGATCGACGTCAGCAAACTCCGTCCTGACTATGCCGTTGGTGGACACATATTTCATCGTTGGTGGAGAGTAGATGGCACCACCATGTATTAATGTATCCAAGGACACCCCAATAGGATGTTGTAATTGATGTCCGCATCCACAACATAGCAAGTCACCTCCGTTTGGAGATCACCGATATGACATTTCAGGCAAATTTTTCCCAGCGGTTCACTCTTGCTAGCGTTGAAGCCGCTGATTGTAGTATGGGATGTCGTTAGACGACGCATAAGGATCCCCAATTTCTGGAGCATAGTGCGGGGGATAATGCTAAGGGAAGACTCAGGGTCGATCTGGATCCGATCCACCTTGATGGTATCGACATACCCTGTGTAATACAACAGTCTGTTGTGTCGGTTGTTCTTGAGTAGCATGTCTTGTTAAATGAATGTGATGTTGGGGATGATTTCCCCCACACTATGGTAGTACGGACATGCTGTTGGATCTTCTTCAGGCTACTTGACCTGGATAATGAAAGACTCAACGTCCTTCAAGGCTTCACATAGAGCCTTCCGAGTATCTTTGGATAGTCGGAGAAAATCGAACACGGACAACCGAGCCGGAGTACTGGCGAGTTACGCCAGTATGTCGAAGTTACAGGGTTTGGTCAACCCCGGAGCATTGTCTTTTCGTAGAGGCCTGTCGAAATGGGCTTCCTTCTGCTTTTGTTTGTCGGCTACTAGAGGTTGGGATGGACCTTCTCCTTGGGCAGCCGTAGTGGTGACATGAGGTATCACTTCGACCGGAGCCTCCTCCTGCTAAGCATTCTGCTGTGAATACATTTGTACAGGCAGGGCTTCCTCAGGGGAGGAAGTCACTATCCGGCAAGACTTGGTCTTCTTGCCTTCGGCTTTGGAGGTAGAATGTACCCCCGGTTGAGTCAGTTCCGTAGCGAGATCTGGATGAACCCACATGATCTCTTCCCGGGATGTCATGAGTGGTATCAGTCCACTCACATTATCACAAGTTGGTAGAAGATTGATTACTTCCATTGTCGCCTTTGAGATGGGGACGATGCCATCTTGAGCTTCAGTAGGTGGCAAGGTGCCAAACTGGAGTGACACCATATTGGTCGAGACTATCTTCTCTTCATAATCAAGCGAGAGGATGTTCGCATTGTTCATACGTTGTATGTAGTTCTTCAAGATGTACCAGTCTCGAGTCGGATGTTTGATAAACCGATGGTAGTGACAGTACCTCGGGTTTCCAATCCTGTCCACTTCGTCGAAAAACTTTGGATCAGGCAACTTAATTTTGTCGCTTTGCTTCAGCATCTCGAAGAGTTGCAAGGCATCTTCGTCATTGAAGGAGTAGAACTCCTTCAGTCTTGGTACGGGTGGCGATTTTTGAGCGGGCCCTTGTGTGCTTTTAGAGGCATTCACAGTTAGTGCTTGCTTGCTTGCCCTTCGCCTCGCGCCCGTTGTTGTTGTTGGCAGCACATTTTCCTTTGTTTTCGAATGCAGAAAAACTGACCCCTAGAAGCTGGGTGTCACATGTCTTTTTCTCGGCAGCTTCAACCCCGATGATCGGTAAACTCCAATCTGGAGACTGGGCAGAGTCGAGCCAAAGCTTGATTGCAGGCACCATATTTATGTTGCAGGAGTCGATCAGCACATGTTCTGGTATGCTAAGAGGTAACCTTAAGCATGCCTGTCGAAAACGTTCGATGAAAGCTCAAACAATATTTTTTTCTTTTGGACCACTTCTATGAGAGATGACATGGTCATGTCTCTTTCCTTGTCGTAGAATCGGTCGAGGAAGAGATACGTCAAGTCGTCGAAAGAAGATATGGAGTTGTCAGGAGACTGTAGTAGCAGTCGTAAACAACTCCTTTCAATGCCCCAACGAACAAGTTTATAAGTAGAGCGTCTTCCTTCGGGAGATGCCCGTCACAGATTGGAAGTAGGTCAAGAATCGGTGGGCGAAATCCTTGCCACCATATGACGTCAATGTTTATGGTTTATATTTGGGAAGATAAACCACCTTATTCTATTCATGAGGGTAAGGTTGCAGAATCTCCAGCTTCTGGCGTTCTTTCTGTTTATTTTGCACTTCGAAGTGATTGCGTAAATCTCGAACCATCTCAACCAGCTCCTCTATAGAGCTAGGAGCCGGTGAGGGAGGTAAAGTGTGAAGTTCGACACCTAAAGAAGCTGACGTCCGAGGTATAGTATGATGATCTGTTCTCGAAGATACCCGTTGAGGGGGTATACTTGATTCTCCATTAGCCCTGGGATCAGGACTGGTAAATACGGGTGCCCTCGCCAAAGGTTGAGAAGCCAGAGTATTATAGATCTCAAACACTACTTGAGTCAAGGATTGTATGGTGGTGGAGAGGGTCTTGAGGCCATCCTCCAAGGTGTCCATACATCGTACGATATCCTGAGCTGAAGCGTCTGCTTCCTCTTCGTCGCCACCCCCTGCCATGTAGACGGGCAAGACATGGGTAGAAGTGGATGGATCGGTAGATGCGTCGCTTTTGTCCCTGCTTTTCTGGAAAAGAGCTTCTTCTTCTGACACATCATATTGGCTACCCCTAGCTATATCGGTGTCAGTTCCTTGGTAGATGCCTTCATCTTCGAACGAGGCTTTATCGTGGACAATAGGAGTCTGATCACCCCCAGCTTGCGTCGTTGTTGGAGCCTTCATCCTCAACCGAGTACCCTGGAATATCCCAGTTGACGGGATGATTGACTTTCTTTTCTTCGGCCGACTCGAGGCCGAGGAGTTGGTAGTGTTTGTTTTTCTCCCTGATGAGTAGGAATTGGAGACAACATGGCACGAAGCGACCAAAGGTGACCATTGCACAAGTGTTTGTTCTTCTATTGGAACCCTCTTTTGGTGACAATGTTGGATATGTGCAGCTGGTTGTAGTCGCTAGAATATAGATCGCTTTGATGGTACGGTCATTGTTTTGTAACAATAGCAATTAATGGTGACCGTTGCACAAGTATGCCCCGCGAGGGGCACATCGTGCGTAGGGGTCGTCTCTTCCGATCTACGTTTGTGAGTGATGACATTACGTAGATCGTGAGGGAAGAGTTTCACATTGACACCCTGTTTAGGCGCATGGCAAGGCCACGTGCCGGAGAGATTACGTGAATGTTGCACCCCCTGATCCAGTTCATACGCAAGAGATGCACGCAGATCGTTGGTGGAAGAGCAACATATATTGTGACTTGAACCTACTTTATGTGCACAGCCTAAGTGGGCACATAGGTCCAAGGCTACAAGATTTTCCCCACCCAACTTGGTTCCATGCAGAGGAGATGCGCCCAAGTAGGAAGGGGACTTTGAGAGTCAACTTGTTAATGGTGCCGAAGCACCCGCGTCGACTCTGTACAACCTACCATCAGCTCCACACAATTTTTAGCACACATTTTTGGTTTACCGCTGGCATAGCACGTTTGGGGCACATGGCCCGTACTGTCTTAGACTTCTTCGTACTAGCCCGTGAAGGCGCATAGTACTCAGAATCCAACTTATTGTCACGACCCGTACCCACTTTTCAGATGCGAGCTCGTGAGCAAGCCACAATTAGAATATGAAACATGAATAAAAACTATGGGTCATGTTCTGCAGTCCACTAACATATATGTCCGATAAGACTCCAAGGAAAATGAGTCTATAAACTAGGCTAACAAGCAGAATATCTCATGATAAGAAATGACAGCATGAGAAGACAATAAACGTAATATCCATACCTGAATCCTGCAAGTATATCGTAATCACCCATCATCCTGCTCTGCTGACTAAATGTATGCAATCGCTAAACCTGAAGAGATCATCAGGTCCTCAGGGGACATAGCAAGATACATGAAAACATGTCTATCTAGCAGTTTTTCATGCATAAAAAACAAATAAGATATAAACAGGAAAAGAAACAGAATCACGACAAGTGACTACTGACCAAATGACAACTAACAAGAGACTATCGATAAGTGACTACTGACAGGTGACTATGAACATGGATACAAGAACAACCACACATGATTGAACTGCTGGATGAACGAGTGAACACGAGTTCAATGGAAAACCAAACCCTCGTCCCGAGTGTGGACTCACGAGTTTGAAACAAATCACTAACCCTCGCCCCGAGCGTGGACTTGCAGGTAGGTTCATGACAAACACCCTCGCCCCGAATATAGACTTGCAGGTGCAAACAAATCACTAACCCTTGCCCCGAGTGTGGACTCGCAGGTTAGTTTAAGATAATCACCCTCGTCCCGTGTGTGGACTTTCTGGCGCAAATGGTCAACCCTCGTCCCGAGTGTGGACTCACGGGTACAAACAGTCAAGACAAATACCCTCGTCCCGAGTGTGGACTCACGGGTGAAGAAAACAAATCAGGAATAGCAGTTCAGTTCACATACTTGTAGACACGACTCAGTCAAGATACAGGTAAGGACAATTCTAGCATGAACTATAATGTGAACAAGCCTGGTACAACTACACTATCGAGTCATGAAAGATCATATACAATCAAGACAATAAACTGGTAAACGAGGTATGATGAAATTATATAAATCTATAGCAACTAAGGTAACTAAAGATAACATACTAAAACAGATGAACTATAAGCATGAAAATGAACTGTAGAGGGAGGCAAGGTATCTTGCCTAGAATTTATCTGTATTTTTGCTGAGACTGCAGGTGCAAGGTCGTGACGTGCCTAGTCATCCCCTTATACAGCCGTGGTCCACAAGAAATCTATCAGCCCAAACATACCATAAGTATCATTATACAACTATGCCTATATAGGAAACAGAATCCTATTAAGTTTTAGTTTGTGAAATTAAGTTCTTTTGTCAAACTGTATTTATGTATACTTTAGAAACTTATTATATAAACTCATGTATACCAATCTTTTAATATATATAAATTCAGTCACTTGTTATTACTATACTAGATTATGCAAAATATAATATCCACTTCTATATAAAGTGTACAACAAGGTTCATTTAGCATTTATTTTATAATAAATATCTCTCAATATATTTGATAAGTTCTTTTAGATAATATTTCAATTTGATAATTATAATCTAACATTATAGAGAATCATATATGTCTATGCAACCTCTATATTATACTCTTCGATATGTATAGTGAGCCCTGGATGACAAATTAAACGAAGGAAAGAAAAAGGGGTAAACGAGTAAGTTTACCTGATTGTCCTCCTAACTTCTGCTCATCTCTCTTCCTTTGAGTAGTAGCAAAGTAAAGGAGACGAAGTCTGAACAACACTCATGATGGGGCGAACATAATCCAGTGGCCGAGTTGCAGCAGCTCGACGCCGACGGGACACGCATGGGGTTCGCTGCGGCCCGACGCGATAGATCCCGTATGGTCCAGCATGGGTATGGCTCGATGCTCGCTCAGGGCTGGGTTAGCAAAGAGCGAGGCCTCGAGAACATCGGCAGCTCTGTCCCCCTACGGCGAGATGAAGGAACAAGGGAAGACTGCAACGCGAGTGTCGCCACCTTGTGACAGGGGTAAGACATATAGATGGTGGCAGCAGCTAAAACCTGATTTATTAGAACATGGCGAGCTATGATACAGGCTTGGCATCTCGGGAGGCTGTCGAGGCCTTGACAGGGCGACAAGGTGGTACTGGGCTCTCGTGCCATGGAGGAGATGGCAACGAGGCCCATGTGCCGCAGCCGACGAAACCAGCAGGCCCTATCGGATGACTGTATGTCACACACAGGTACAACAAGGGCACGAGACGGGTCGACAAGGTCGCATGGCGACTGCCGCATAGCCTGTCAAGTTGGCTCGCATGTAGCTCCTCGTCTTTGGTCGAGCTCGACAGGGTGGTTGCGCCCATGATGGTCGTCAGTAGTTGGTCGGTCGCTAGATCACGTGGCAATCTCCGTGCTGGTTGAGCTCGTGTAACAGGCGTCGACGGGCCGAGGTCACTCGTGTCCTTCATAGACGACATGGAGAAAGAGATGATGGCGAGGAGGGTCATGTGCACTGTCGATGCCGATGGGCACGACATTCGGGCGTCGGCTATAGGTGGATGGGAAGCTTTTTAGTTTAGGGTTTGTGCTGCTATAGGCTCTTCTATAGGTAGCATGGTGTTATTGGGTCTAGGCTAGGCGTTCCTAGAAATCCAATAGATGCTGGGTTAGTTGGGCTTCAGTTAAAAAGAGATTAGTTAGGATACCTATGATTTGGGATGGGCTTGTCATGAGGAGCAATGGAATGACAAAAATTAAATATAATGAGATGGGGTTCACATGGCTTACTTGGTCCCTAGCAATGAACACAACGTACAACTACAAAATGTAAAAAAAATGGTCATAGAGCCCTTATAGTTATAGACTTCCTTTATGGATTAAGCTTCAAGACTTTATCTACTATATATATATATATTTAAACGAACTATTCTTTATTGATGTATCAGGCACAAAATGTCGAAGCCTATACAAAAGAGCACGACTCGTGCTTCAGAAAGAAAAACTCAAAAAACCAGTCAACGATGAAATCATCTAGCTGGACCAGGCAGAAGGCTAATACAACATCCTCCAAAAACTGTTCGAAGAGTGAGAGCAACGAATGTTGACTTTGCGAATTTGCCTGAGAACTTCTCTCAAAAGTTGCAAAGAACTGAGTTGGCATCCTTCATATCTGTACTTATTCCTATTCTTCCATAGAACCCAAATGGTGGCGGTTGCGACGATCTGATGCCCGTGAGGACGACTCCACTTGGCGAGGAGATCGTTGAAGCCCCCAGATCGAGAGTTCGGGCGGCATCTTCTGGAGAGGTTGGTCCACAGCTGAGAGGCTAGGTCTCCAGAGAGAAGTATGTGTTCTGCAGATTCTACCTTAGGTGAGGAACAACAGTGGCACCACGACGCAAGGTTGTATCCAAAGGAAGTAAGGGAGTCGTCAGTGGGTAGCTTTCTATGCTGCGCTCTCCAAGTGAGGATCCACCATTTGTTGGGGATGCAGGACAGCCAGTAGGGGGCGATGAAAGGGGAAGGCTCGCCATCGCCTCTTGTCGCGAGTCTGGCCGAGGCTAGAGTGAACTCCCCATCGTTGGTCGGGGACCATCACAATGCGCCGGAGATGTCCCTGGCCATCAAAGGTTCCGCGGCCCACGACCGAAGAGTATGCGTCGCCAATTCGCCGAAGCTCTGCTGTTAGCAGTAACTGTCATTGGGTTGGAGTGTCAAAAGTATATAGCTTCCATGAAACGGGGCCAGATCGAGTTCTTCGTGCGAAGCTTCTACCACAATTTCATGGAGCAAGCAGTAACTATGTGCGCTATTCTGCAGAAACCCAGACCGCCTTCCCTGTTGGGTTTGGCCATGGTGTCCCAGCTGGCCCAGTGGTGCTTGTCTTTTCCGTCACTGTGACCCCAAAAGAAGTTGGATATGAGGGACTCTAGCGATGTTATGACCTTCTTCGGGGGGGGGGGGGGGGGCAAACCGCCAGGGTGTATATAGGGATGGAAGAGAGCACATGCTTGATCAGGATCATCTTGCCCTCCGGGGAAAGGGTAGCAGTGTGCCATCCCTCGATTTTATTCCTGTCTTTTCTCATAAGGCCTTCGAAAATGCCAGAATTAGACTTCCCATAAACTAGCGGGCAACCGAGGTAGGTGAATGGCGGGTAAGCTGTGGCAAAGGGGGTCAAATTGGTGAGAGTCGCGGAGTGGTTCCTGTACTTAGCTTTGTGGTGGGTGTAGATGACACTTTTGTTGGGGTTAACACATTACCTCGAGCATCTGGTGTATCTCTCTAGCATTCTATGGACCACCTCTACCGACCCGGTGTCTCCCGCTGAGAAGATGAGAATGTCATTAGCATAAGCCAGATGCGTGATCAAGGGACAGCCAGTGGTGGTATAGAAATATTGGAATCTGGGGGTATCGGCTAGTTTGTTCAGGTTTCTGCTGAGAGCTTCGACCGCTATGATGAAAATGGTAGCAGAAAGAGGGTCCCCCTGTCTGACCCGTCGGCTCACTTTAAAGAATCCTACCCTTGTTCGTTGATGATAGTAGAGAACCAAGAGTTACTGATGGATCTGAAGAGGATGTATGTCCATGTCTCGGAGAAACCGAAGGCCCTGAGAACCCATATCATGAATTGCCAGTCCAGTATGTCGTATGCTTTCTCCATGTCCAACTTGATGGCCATATTTCCTTCCCTGGATGGGAACTTCAAGCACGTAATCATCTCTTAGGGTAGAAGGATGTTGTCAGTGATAGTATGCCCATGGACGAAGCCACTTTGTTCTTCAGAGATGATCTTGGGTAGTAGGGTGGACATGCGGGTCACAATTATCTTAGAAATTATTTTGTTGGTAAAGGTGCAAAGGATGATGGGGCAGAAATCCCAGAAAGTCTTCGAGTTGTCTTTCTTGGGTATGAGAATGAGGTTAGCGCAAGAGATGGATCTGGGGTATCTCGCTCTCTGAAAGAAGGCAATAGCCGCTTCAAGGAAGTCGGGGGCGATGATGTCCCAACATATGCGGAAGAAAACCCCGGAGAAACCATCGGGATCGGGGGCACTGTGCTCGTTAAGAGCCCACACCGCCGCCTTGACTTCATCCGCGGTAGGGGAACCTGAAGCTGCTCGTTCTCTCTGTTGCTGATCATGTTAGGGATCTTGGACAGGAGATCGGTGTCTTTGAAGATGGGGTCTTTGGTGAATAATCTGGTGTAATATCTGGCGGCTGCCTCCTGAATGCTCCGTTGATCTTTCAGGATGAGGCCGTTGTCTTCGAAAATTTGGTGAAGGTTCAGTTGTTGTCTCCGACCTCTAACACAAGGGTGGAAGAAAGCCGAATTTCTGTCTTCCTCAGTGTCCCAAGCCAGCCTGGCTTTCTGTTTCCAGAATTCTGTCTCTACCTTCAACCGAGATTTAAGGATAGCCCTAGTGAGGTTAAGCGTGGCACGGGACTCCTGCGTTCTGTTAGAGGCGAACAGAACCTCCGCCCGGATGATGTCGTCCTCCGCCTTCTTGTTGTCGAAAGTGTTCTTGCTCCAGGTCGCTAGTGCTTTCTTGGTAGCTTTGAGTTTAGCGGCGACACGAAACAGGGGGTCTGGCTCTGTGTGCGTACCCCAAGCGGTCTCGACGATGCTTCTGAATTGCGGATAGAAGCTCCAGAAGTCCTAGAATCGAAACACTTTCTTGATCGAATTAGAATTGCTCCTAATCTCTAGAAGTAGCGGAGAGTGATCTGATTCAATGGTGTTGAGGTAGAATAGGTTAGATATGAGGCTCGTGTCGGACCAGAGATTGTTGATCAGGGTTCTGTCCAGAAGAGAATACTAATGTATGTCACCTTCCTGCATGTTGCACCAAGTGAACTCGTTGCCTGTGAAAGAAAGGGGGTCATGTGGGTGTTGAAGATGAAGTTGTTGAAATCATTCATCGCCGACTGGTGAGGGGGGCGACCACCAGACTTCTCATCTCTGCAAGAAATAGTATTGAAGGGCCTGTTTGGTTCTGATTTTAAATTCAACTTTTTGAGTTTAAAATCAAAACCATGTGCAAATAGTGTTTGGTAGCAACCGTCCAAAAATTGGTTTCCAAAAAGCATTTGTAAAACCAACACTTAGAACAAGGCTTTTTGGAGAGTAAGAAAAAGTTGTTTTCCAAAACAACTTTTTCACACTATTGCGCGGGCCCCACCCCACCTCGTCCACGCAGGGTCCTCGTTTCTTTTAATTCTCTCCCTCCCTCCCTCCCTCCCTCCCTCTCCACTCATACATCTCCTATCCCTCTCCCTCTCCTATGGATCAAACCTCGCCGACCTCCGCTGCAGGCGACTTTGCCGGCATCATTCTCCATGGGGATGTGAACGACGACGATGTTGGACAAAATATTTTGGATGGGAGCGGCGTTGGGTCTCGACGACGATGTTGGGTCTCGACGTTCTGGACGGGAACGACGACGACCTTGGACGGGATGTGAACGACGACGATGACGACCTTGTGATGGCACCTGGACGAAGTCAGGGACGATTTTGGACGGGAACGACGATGCCGATGAAGTCGACAATGATAAAAGTTGGCTGGAGGAGGTCGACTCGTACCTTGACGAGGACAGGGATTCGACGGAGACGGGAATGGCCGACGACTTAGGACTAGGATTTTGAAACGACACAGTTGGACACGAATAGACAGTTAATAAAATTATTTTTCTAAAAGTTTTAACCAAACACAATTTTTAATTTATTTGTTTTAAAATTATTTTTCAGATAAAAGTATCCAAACACAAATTCAGAATCTCCATACTCAGAAAACAACTTTATAACTTTCTTTCAGAAAACTACTTTCAGAACAAAATTTCAAAAAGTATATCCAAACGGACCCGAAGTCTCCAACGCATAGCCACGGTAGGTTATGTAACACCCAATTTTCTAAATGAAGGTAATTTTAAAATTTTGTATTTTTAATTATTTAATTATGATACTTAAATAATAAAATGATTTTTTGGTAATTTTTAATCATTTGAAACTATTTTAAAAATTATGACTTGTGATTTTGATGTGCAGCTAGTGAAACCGTAGAGACAGTCTGACCTAGAGCCTAACCCTGTGATTTGGAATATCTATTTATCATTTTTAGCCTATGGGTAATTTGGTCATTTTGATTTATTAGAATAATTTGATTAATTATTGGATTGATGGTTGTTGAATTTGACTTTGACTAGTTGAGACTTGTAGACTAGCCTAGAAGTTAACCCTAGCTATGGTGACCCTAGTCTAACTTAAGTTAACCTACTTTTATTCATTAGAAATTAGTTTTAAAGTAGGAAGGTTAAGTTTAAGTGAAATGGTTAAGACTTGTGGCTTAACTCAATGACTTGTGATTTCATGACTTGTAATTCAGCCATAGGTGTTGACCCAATGATTGTATCATGCTTTTGAATATGGTTAATCTGTTAAGTTTAACATTTTATTATCACTAATCTTTATACCATCACTACAGCATTTCTACTTCTACTTATATATGTGGTGATATGTGCCTATTGTTTTACATATTAGTGATATTAGTTTTCATTATGGTATCACTAATACATATGCTATCACTATTGTAAGTATTGTCCTAATATGCCTTAAACTTGATACATTGTATATTGCTTTGTTCGACTAACATGTACTTGCAGAAAAAGCAATAAACAAGATCAAACATGAACATATGCAAGAAGAAATCAAGATGGGCCAAAGACGATGGTCTTCTACAAGATTTTTTTGAACCACCTGACGAAATCTCCGGAGCCACGCACTCGGGGGTTCCGCTGACCGTCAAGGAAGAAGCTGCCGTCAAGGAATAAGCCAACATCTATCAAGGAAAGAAGTCAAGCCAAGCCATCATCATTTCAAGACTCTGCAGAAGCCTGCTCCTACTACAGTATATTTGGAGTCTGTAATGAGTCTTAGGAATCATTGTAAACACAAGAAATAGATGGCAAAATTGAAAGTTAGGGTAGAAAATAACCCATGACAATCTTTGGAATCCTCGCAGATAATCCGGCGGATCTCCGCGGAAATCCGACGGAAGATCCGAATGGTCTCACAGAATACCTTCTGTGAGTGTTCGGATTATCCGGCGGAATACTGCAGATTTCCGGCAGATTTTCCGCCATATGACCGTTTGCATTCCAACGGTTGGATTTTACGAATGATTGATCCCAACGACTCTATTTATAGCCGTTGGACTATACATGAGGATGATCCGACGGATTTTTGCGGACATCCGACGGATGATCCGTCAGCCTGTAAAAGTTGCATTATTGCACTTTTCTTTGCTTTGGTTATAAATAGCCTTGAACCCCTTCATTTAAGGTTGATGCTTTGAGCCTAAAAATTTCTAAACCGCCAAAGCCTATCCACAAACAACTCTACAAAGCTTTCATTTGCCATCCACAAATTGTGTTAGAGTTATTGAGTTGAAAAGTAAGATCTTCATCTTATTATATAAGGATATCAAAACATATTGTGAAAGGTTGAAGTTGGAGAGTCTTCGTATCCAAACTCTCGGTTGAAGTTGGAGAGTCTTCGTATCCAAACTCTCGGTTGAAGTCGGAGAGGCCTTCGGATTAAAGCTCTCGTGTAAGAAGTTGACGAGTTCTTCGGATCCAAACTCGTGTGTAACTATTTACTCAAATAGTGGATTAAAGCCAGAGAGAGTTCCGGGACTGGAGTGCCTCTTGGAAGGATACCAGGATATATCGTGTCGGTATTGTTATTGCTTTTTCTCTTGCACTTATATTTTTAAATTGCCTATTAGCTTGTGCTAAGTGCTTGATTAGCTGGCTTGACCCTATTCACCCCCTCTAGGGTTCCTACAATTGGTATCAGAGCAAGGACTCTATTGTTAGGCTTAACATCCTTAGAGTAGATCCTTGTTATTTTTCTATGGCAACTTATTTATCCTCCTCCGATAAAGAGGGTTTTATTTCTAGTAGCATAGACAATCATCCTTCTTCTAAATGCAAGAAATGCTCTAAGTGGAAAGCCATGGCTAAACAATCCTTAGAGATTCTTGATAACCTTTATTCTACAAATGAAGAACTTTCCGAAAAGGTTGTTCATTTAGAATAAGCAAATAAGTTTTTGAGAAATGAAAACAATGTTTTTTTTATCTAGACTTGATTCTCAAAACTCATCTTGTGTTTCTTTAAAGAGTTTGAATAAGGCTTTATTTTTGAAAATCAAATCTCTTTCCTCATCAATAGAAGATCTTAAGAGGCAAACTCATGAGCTAAATCATTTGCATGATTCTTCTATTGACTCTTTAAAGAAATAAAATGATGATTTTATTTCTAGAATTATTTTATTTGAAAAAGAGAATAATGCTTTAAATGTTAAATTTGATTCTCTTACTTGTATGCATGATAATTTGATATTAGAACATGATATTCTTAAGACCAAATCCATGCATGCTCACTCTAAATATATTCATCAATCTAGTATGTCACATGTTCATAATCATGCTCATTCCGATACATGTGCACACACTAGTATCAGGTGCTTCTATTGCTCTCGCATTGGACACATGAGTTTAACTTGTCCTATTCGTAGAAATTTTTGTACCAATGCTAGAGTAAATAGTATATGGGTCCCTAAAGCTAACAAATGTGGATCCAAGTTTATTTGGATACCAAAGTCTTCGTCTAATGTTGTAGATGGAGCTTCTTGTATTGGGACATAGCACCGAGGAGCGTGTTGGTGGTTACAAAGCTCAAAGGTCATCTTCTAAGCAATTGCACCAACACAAGTGTGGCCACTAGATCCACTTTGGTAACATGCTAATCGATTCTCTTTAAATGGTTTATATTTGTAGAGTCGAGCATATTTCTCTTGATGTCTTGCTACTAGCTCGCATTGATATCCTTAGTTGCTTATTGTATAAATCAATGTGAAATATAATACTAGCATGCTTAGTTAATTTTCTTATTATTTCTTTTATCTAGCATGACTAGTTACTTAGCTTAAATGTTTAGTTCACAATTGTAGTTTATCACTCATTTTCTATTAAGTTTCACACATTTAATTTATGCATGCTTGTTATTCTTAATCTCTATATTATGAAGCATGCATATCACTCTAGTCCATAGAAGCTTGATTTTGATTTGAGTTAATATGATTTTAACTCTCCGTCTTTAAAGTTTTTGAGAATAGTTACTTCTTACTGATTTCTCCTTAATATGTAATATTTACTTTAAATCGGTATTTGTGAATATATATGTTTAGCACAAGCTTCTTATCACTTGACAAGTATACACTTATACTTCCATTTTAACCTTGTGCTTACATAATATATTCATTATTGATTCTCATATTTTATCTTGATTATCTTCTTGAGAATCAATTATGTCTTTGCCTAATGAAGTTTATTTATACATGTTTTTGAATTTGTAACTTTTTTTAATATTCATTAAGGACACATGACTATATACATTAAATTTCCATCTACATATAGTTCAAGTATCTCTTATATTGATATCTATTTTTGTATAAATACCTTTATGTAGGCATATGAGTTAAGCTAAAGTTTTATATTAACTTGAAGAGTATTTATTCATACTTGTTACTTTTAAACTTGTGCTTAACTCATACTCTAAGCTATTGATTCTTTTGATCAAATTTGTGTATCTCTTTTTGAATCAATAAGCTTCTTCCTTAAAGCTTTCTTTTAATGATGTCTTTTTAGCTTTTTGGTTGACTTTAGGGATACATATTTTTCTCTTGATTGTTGAATCTTCTCATGTATGCCTATTTATATATATATAGTTTTAACTATGTGATTTCTAACTTTTCATATGTATTTATTTTATACCTTTAAGTTGAGATGTTGAGAGAAATCTTTTATTAGTGTCTTGTTCATGACTATTTATGAAAGTTCTTTTAAGGATCACATGTTTTTGTGCCTTACCTTGTATGTTGATTTTATCTCTTTAATTAGTGCATATTTTCTAGTCTATATCTTTTCACTTTTCTTTGGTGCACTATGAAATCTCTTTGAAAATTTGATTTTATAGAGAGACGGAAAATCCGACGGATTTTCGGTATAATCCGGCGGATCATCCGACTGCAAACAGCAAGTCTGTGAGCAATAGTTCGGATCATCCGACGAATATCCGCGAAAATTCGATGGATAATCCGATCAATTCTAGCAGCTTTGTGAGCACTAAGTTCGGATAATCCGCCGGACTTTCGCTGAAATCCGACGGATAATCCAATCAGCTTTCTTATTTTTAATGTGCTTTCCTTGCTCATTCCTTGGGTTTATGCTTCTTTGGAATTATTGTTTCCCAATGATGTTGTTGTAGCATATGAGAATCCATGTAATTGATACATCATATGTCTTATGTCCTTAGCTACTATGGTTTGAGCTTTTGGTTAGAGATCTCCCATTTCTAGAGAATACTCTTATTTTATAATGGCTAAAATATTTTGCATTATCTAGATCGATCCATTATTTCATTATCTTGGATTAATCTCTATACTTGGCAAAGAGATTTATTTTATTTGTGTTTACATGAATATCTCTTTTGGCCTATACTTGATAAGAGTCTAATTCTTTT
This sequence comes from Iris pallida, assembly GCA_029216955.1. Classification (NCBI taxonomy): domain Eukaryota; kingdom Viridiplantae; phylum Streptophyta; class Magnoliopsida; order Asparagales; family Iridaceae; genus Iris; species Iris pallida. Next base: position 1,482,406 of record JANAVB010014796.1, read on the forward strand.
TATTTTGTTATCTTATACTCTTATCCTTGCTTAATAAAGAGTCTACAAATTATTTTGATCATTCAAAATGTATTATACTTATTGAGATCTCTTTGCTTAGGCAAGTATTTTTAGTGTTAGTGACTTAAGATTTAATGAGCACATTTATCTTGTTAATGGCTTCCCTCATTAATCTTATTTGGATTATATAGTTTGCTTATTTGTGATATATTATTAAGCTATATAATTTTGGCTCACTTTCACACATCTAACTATATTCCTATACTTCAATCTATATATGATATGCTAGTTTACAAAAATAAGATTTGTGATATGCTTGATCTCTAAAACTAGTTTTACAAATTCTTTATTAGATCTTGTTTTCTCTTAGAGGTTTGTGATTCCTTGTTTTAACTTTCTTCCATACTAGTCATTAGCAAGTCTCTCTTAAATTTTTTTCACTTTTTGAGTCATGATTTTATCGTATTATCATTACATCTCTTTAGATTGAATGTGTGATCATGTTGAGATTGACTCTTTTCCATATTTTTTATTGATCTGTAAGATTCTTTATAAATATGAATTTTGAATTTTCTCTTGATGAGATTTATCATTGGATCATGTTTATTCATTTGTTTACTTTATGAATGATCCTAATGATTAAGTAGTCTTAAATTATCTAGCTATGAGATTATCAAGTTAATTTATTACTCTACTTTGACTACTCATGGTTTATCACATATGACCTTTGCTATTTGAACTTTATGGGTTATTAATTTACCATTAGCAAGGTTTGGATTTATCCGTTGTTGGATAAATATGTGGTACAACATACCTAGTCCATGCAAAGTAATAAATTGGTTGATTCTTTCTTGATTAGATAATCATGGACATGATATTTGAGGTTTATTTTTATTTTATTTTTGAGCGATATTTTGACTCTCATCATGATTGATTTAACTGTCCTTATTCTTTTTCATGATGACGTCTTTCTCAAAAGGTAACATACATTAATATATCTTATTTAAATATGAGTTACTTCTACATAGGTTAGTGTATGTCATCTTTTGATTACATGTGCTAAATTGGAATATTCTTTTGAAATCTCATCTTTAGTAAGTATTAATTGGATATCTCTTCTTGACTAAAGATGACATTATTCATTTTATGACGATTTTATAGCCTTATATGCATTGAGCAAGGGGAAAAAAATCCATAGTTGATTTACCCCTAGATTTTGATGCTATAAGTGCTTTGAAACTAGTTACGCATATTTTGAGGGGGAGCAAATAAATTGTTTTAATTCATCTATACCCTTTAATATGTCGTATACATAGTTTATCATGGACCCATATTTTCTTCATTTTTATATCTTATTGATTGAGGTCATGATATTTTTATTTTGAAGGATTTATGAGAGTGTATGTGATTGTCCTTATTATCTTATCTCTCTCTTTCATATGGGTTAAATATGTCATCTTGCTAATATTAACTTTCAGATCTTATCTTGATGAATATTATGCTTTCGTTAATTTGGCTTTTCTTTCATGCTTAATTGATTTGGCTTTCCTTGTTGAGGACTTATCCAAAATTCATGATTTTTATCAACTTTGGTAGTACTTTGAGGGGGAGCATTCAAGTCGACTGAATTTTTCTTTCTCAAGTATTTTTCTCCTTTACCTTCATGTTTATCTAAAGGGTATTCATATAGCATGATAAGGTAATTGAGTTCAAATGCATAAACTTGGATAAGCATATAGATTTTGCAAATAATGAGATTACTTTATATCAATTGCAATATTTTATATTGATCATTCTTTTATTTTGTTCCACTATTTATTTGTGGACAATTATGATTATTAATGGTTTCTTTGATCAACGTTTCAAGTTTACATCTTTTCAATTGGTATCAAGTTTATTTAATTTCATATCTCAATTGGTATCTATTAGTTGCAATTATCTATTCCTTATGGCTTTTGTTTGAAATCCTTTATTTCATAGTTCTCTTCCAAAACTAGAGCAATATTTCATATCCTATTGTATTTTGGATTTATTCCTTGGATTTCAAGTTGGTAAACTACTTATTTCTTGTTTTTCAAATACTTTTAGTTTTACCAACCATATTATGTTTTGACAAGCAATTTTCTATTTAGTACTCTACATTTGGTATGTAGTTTTATATACTTGTCTTTGCACACTTCTCCTATTGTTCCTCAATTAGTATATCTTGATCATGATTGTCTATGCCTTCCTCATGCTCTGATTTATGTACTTAAGATTGATTTCTTATCTCTTAGTACGAGGAGCGTATTTTTGATCATGTCAAAGGGGAGACGTAAGTTTAATTGGGATATAAGTAGTCTAAGTAGTATGCTTTTAGTGATATATGCTTATGTATGTGATAAATTGTGATACATACATCTATTGTGTTCATACTAAACTTAACATATTTAGTGATATATGCTTATGTATGTGATATATTAGTGATACATACATCTATTGTGTTCATACTAAACTTAACATATTTGCTTTAATCAAAAAGGGGGAGATTGTTGGCCCAATGATTGTATCATGCTTTTGAATATGGTTAATCTGTTAAGTTTAACATTTCATTATCACTAATCTTCATACCATCACTATAGCATTTCTACTTCTACTTATATATGTGGTGATATGTGCCTATTGTTTTACATATTAGTGATACTAGTTTTCATTATGGTATCACTAATACTTATGCTATCACTATTGTAAGCATTGTCCTAATATGTCTTAAACTTGATACATTGTATATTGCTTTGTTCGTCTAACATGTACTTGCAGAAAAAGCAATAAACAAGATCAAACATGGACATGCAAGAAGAAATCAAGATGGGCCAAAGACGATGGTCTCCCATAAGATTTTTCTGAACCACCTGACGAAATATCCGGAGCCACGCACTCGGGGGTTCCGCTGACCGTCAAGGAAGAAGCTGCCGTCAAGGAAGAAGCCAACATCTATCAAGGAAAGAAGCCAAGCCAAGCCATCATCATTTTAAGACTCTGCAGATGCCTGCTCCTACTACAATATATTTGGAGTCTGTAATGAGTCTTAGGAATCATTGTAAACACAAGAAATAGATGGCAAAATCGAAAGCTAGGGTAGAAAATAACCCAGGACAATCTTCGAAATCCTGGCGGATAATCCGGCGGATCTCCGCAGAAATTCGACGGAAGATCCGAATGGTCTCACAGAATACCTTCAGTGAGTGTTCGGATTATCCGGCAGAAAACTGCGAAATTCCGGCAAATTTTCCGCCATATGACCGTTTGCATTCTAACGGTCGGATTTTACGAATGATTGATCCCAACGCTCTATTTATAGCCGTTGGACTATACAGACGGATGATCCGACGGATTTTCGGGGACATCCGGCGGATGATCCGTCAGCCTGTGAAAGTTACATTATTGTACTTTTTTTTGCTTTGGTTATAAATAGCCTTGAACCCCTTCATTCAAGGTTGATGCTTTGAGCCTAAAAATTTCTAAACTACCAAAGCCTATCCACAAACAACTCTACAAAGCTTTCATTTGCCATCCACAAATTGTGTTAGAGTTATTGAGTAGAAAAGTAAGATCTTCATCTTATTGTATAAGGAGATCAAAACCTATTGTAAAAGGTTGAAGTTGGAGAGTCTTTGTATCCAAACTCTCGGTTGAAGTTGGAGAGTCTTCGTATCCAAACTCTCGATTGAAGTCAGAGAGGCCTTCGGATTAAAGCTCTCGTGTAAGAAGTTGGCGAGTTCTTCGGATCCAAACTCGTGTGTAACTATTTACTCAAATAGTGGATTAAAGCCGGAGAGAGTTCCGGGACTGGAGTGCCTCTTGGGAGGATACCAGGATATATTGTGTGTCGGTATTATTATTGCTTCTTCTCTTGCACTTATATTTTTTAATTGTCCATTAGCTTGTGCTAAGTGCTTGATTAGCTAGCTTGACCCTATTCACCCCCCTCTAGGGTTCCTACAATAGGCCCATGAATTTAGCCCAAAACCCAAACTAACCAACCCATGGCAGCCACAATTAGGGTTTTCCCTTGCCTATAAGTAATCTCTTAGTGTGTTCTTGTCTCTTTTGTTCTTGACGTAGATTTGGAAGGAGAGGTAATTTTCCATTCCCCTAAAATTCAATTTAATTTATTTCAACTCCTTTTTAACCCTAGTCTTTTGCATTAGGATCTAATTATTATTTGTTTACTGATTCTGGAGGTTCACCTCAGTTTGTGTGCCATTTGGAGCTTGGGAGTTGCCATTTGGAATCATTCCATTTGAAGCTTTTCTTGAGTATTGACACTCAATAGGTAAAACTTTTAAACCCATTATTTTTCTTGTTTTATTTGCATATAGGGCTAGGTTTAGGAGTCCCCTAGTTGTTCCCGAGATTTGGGCACAATTAGTGTCCATTTCGTGTCCGTATCGGACACGTATCATAGTAGATAAATAGGTGTTTGTAGAAATGCTTCTTCGGAATTTATTTTCAAATTTTGAAATTCTAATTACATAGATCTGTAGATCTAGGTGTCTGTATGAACTTTTGTGAAGTTTGTTATGCATTTCGTGTCGGTTTGTGTCAATTTTTTGGCCTTGGACACGTTGCACGAACCCTACGCATGTGTCCTGCCTATCGGGGTCCATATCTCGTGACACAGTACACTTCAGGACACAATTTTTTTGTGGAGAGCAGGGGGAAATGTCTGACATCATGCTCCCAAAATTTGGGAGTAGATGGTTGAGTACACGCGGCACAATCACGCCCGCACTGGCCGCGCGCTGTCGCGCGCAGGCGGCTGAACACGCACAGACACGCGCACAACGTGCGTTCGTGTCCTCTGTAGACATGTCGTGGACATGTGTCAAGCTATCCCACATGTAGTCCTACACTAGGCGACCACATGGGTGTGTACACGTGACACGAAGTATCGTGTGTCGTGTCCTACACTCGTGTGCATGCGTGCACGATACTGTGCAACACTGGGTGCACCCCATGTGTTTGCAATGTGTTGGACACGCCTGTGTCGTGATTTTAGGACACGAAATGACTCTCAGGACACCTACACATATGCTACACTAATTACCAACTCTTTAATTGTAAATTTGATGTTTAATTGAGTTCGAATCATGAATTTCCTAATAAACTTTGATACCGGCTGATACCAACTGAACTGAATTGATTTTCTGATTTTTAAATTGCATTTTAACTGAATTTTAATGATGTTAATGGTTAATTGGAATTACCTACATGTGTGTTGAATGATGAACATGTTAATTGTGATTTGTGTGGAATAAATGGGTTATTGAATTCGGTTTTAGGATTGCTAACTGCTATGTTTACATTGAACTTTTCTTATGTTGAAAATCTGATAACTTTACACTCACTGTTTGGTAAATCACTCCACAATTCCTGAGACTAATGTCATTTACACTGTCACTTAATCCTGAGAATTAATGATCATCACTTTGATCTTAAATCCTTAAATCTGAGCTGGACACTGAGTTGTTATACTGAAACACACACACAGGTCCTCACTACACCCTCATGTGTTGCACACACACACAGGTACATGTCTACCCTATATGACACCTAAACACACACAAACCCGAGCCTATATGCATGAATACTAAACCTGAGCATGACTTGGATACCATGTAAACATGATATTGTAATCTAAACTGTCATTTACTTGATAACTTGTAAACTGTTAACTGATTCCTATTACACTCTAAATCCTGAACACACATTTCACTAATTCCCGAGTTTACACATCACTAATTTCCTATGTTATTACACTGCCATTCCTGTATTACACACACAAAACTGGAAATTGATTTCCTAACATATACACCACATCACGTACAAACATACACACACATTCCCTATTATTCCTGTCACACTACCACACTACACTGCTACACACAGATTCCATTTGACACTATACTGATTTTGACACATTGATTGTTAGCATTGAATTCATTCCTGTCATTCGCACAACCTCTCTACTATTCCTATAGCACTGTTAAACCAAACTGTCAAATTGCTACACACACACCTTCTCACCACATACACACACATGTACACCCCCTTAACCCTCTCTCTATGTATGAATGTATATATGAGTTGAATGAATGCAATGTCATGATGTAGACTAACCCCATGGCCTTGTTACATCCATACACAAATCACTGAGACACACTAATTCCTGAAATTACACACACAAGACACACACACATATATGCACACACACATGTCATTCTCTCACTCAATGTATATATATATATATATATATATATATATATATATATATATATATATATATATATATATATATATATATATATATATATAATCTTTGTGTGATAATGTAATATATGTATAATGTCCATACGATTTTAGTATATATATATGTGGAAATTGATATGTGTGCATGTCTATAATGTGTGTTTGGAATATGGGCTATGTAGTATAACCTATGGATATCCCAATGTGCAAGTTTGTCTATATGGAATGTATACGCATAAGTTTTGGGTGTTGATTAGACTTGAGTGACTTGTGAAAGGTGTGTGTTTGATTAGTGTAATTGGTTAAAGGCCTAGGTTGACTTGATAAGCCTAGGTTAGACCAACCTAGACTAGTTTGACCAAGGTTAACCTTATTTAACCTTGTTTGACCTAACTAGACTAGTGTTGACCTAGTTTGACTGTTAGGGTTGACTAGAGTTGACCAAAGGTTGACTTTAGCCTAGATTGACCCCAAACATCATGTACATGCATTGTAGCAGTCTATTTTATTATTTTAGACATGTAATGACTTGTACTGTTCTATAGAAGGCAGACACCACTCCTCGGACAGTATTTTCTCTTCAGATATTCAGGATACCAGGCGAGTACATTCTCTGATCATTTCATATCTTGTTTAGGATTATATTTCCTGCTTTCGATTATTTTACTTGATGCTGACACGTCGGTAATACGGATTAGTACTATATGGATGCCTTCACGTCGGTAATACGTCGGTAATACGGATTAGTACATTCTCTGGACGTACCCACGTCTCGTCCCCTTACTCTAGGGTGCGGCTCGTGACACGTTTTTAGTGGTGGCCCATGCTGGCCAAGTTTATGTAGTAGTATTCGAACTAGAGTATCACTACAGCCTGCAGTAGGATTAGGATATTTTTGAAGGTACTCAATCACACTAGGAAGAACTCTTAATCATATTCCTTTTATCTAAATTGCTGCTTATTGACTTCCCTTGAATATAAACTGTCCTCCTTTGAATTTTTGCTTCATTCTCAGAAATTGCTTCTTGTTTTGATCTGTCTTCATGATGGCTCCGGTCCGAGGAATACTATCGAGAGGCTGGCCACCTCTCGTCCTGTTCATCAGGGCCTGGAGACCGCAGCTCCTGTTGTGCTGACTCAGGTTGGAGTTTCTGCTACATTGGAGGTGCACCTCCGTCTGTACAGAGACCTTTTTTCGTCATTTTCGATTTCTCTCAGCAGCAACGGTTCATGCAGCATCAGCAGCAGACCAGGGGAAACTAGCAGGGGTGAGCTATCGTCAGGACAGTCGAGGATGCACAGACCATTGGAGATCTTGCTGCAAGTTCCGTTCTTCTCGATTCCATTCCCATAATTTTCTCTTATAACTATCTTAAAATCCGATTCCATCTGTTCCTCGTTGATTGATTTATTTTGTCCTATTGCTCTTTTTTTATGTTTGTTTCTCTTCTGAGAAAATCATATGGGCTAGGTCACCTCAGTTATGGGATCTAGAATCTTCGATAGTCGTGTTAGTTGGCATAGTGAGGACATATAGTCAGATTTTGGACGTATTTCTCTGGTATGAAAATTTAAGGTTTTTGCCGTCGCATGCGGCAATACGAAAATTTTAAATACCATGATTCTAGAGGTATGTACCTTAGTCAAGGACTCTGTGATTATCGTAGCCTTGCTCACTAGCATGACGAAGACTCTGAGCAACATGATTTTGGACAGACGCATATGATTATTAGATTGTATATTGAGAAGGTTTTTGAACATCATACACTTCTGTTGTTATAAATAACTTAAGAGTAGGGATATTTTAGTTTTGTAGAGCTTATTCATATGTAGTTCTTTCATATTGTAATGATATGATGACTTGTAGAGTGTCTGTACCCTAGAGATGATAGTTAGCATTGGTATTAGAATAGTAACCCATTGTAGGTGGTTTCCCTGTTATTTATAATACCAACCAGTTTACATATAGGATGTTAGTATGCCTTACAGCCTTGATGATTGTTATTATTTTCCCTTACCTTTTTCCAGTGAGGCACCCATGACCAGAGCCTGTCCTTGAAGTATAGTTGTAGTTCACCTAAGACTGAGAGGTGTATATATACATATAGATTGCAGATGATATTGGCATATGGGATATGGGTTGGTTGGTATCTATAGGCCATTGTTGTATAGGGTATTGATATGTTGTTTAGCCTATATTTGGTTCAGTTTTCTATTTTAGTTAAGTTCTCTTTGTGTTGAGTTCATTCGTGTTGATCAACCTTTATAGGCAGTGTGCAGACCCTTCATTAGAGACCCTGTTCCCTCGGTTCATACTATTTCAAGTTGTTCACTGCACTCAACTTTCATTACCTACCATGTTGCATCATAGATTTCAGTGGACCATAGTTCAGACCCCAATTATTGACTCACCAATATAACCATCAACCCCTTATCATATTCTGCACATCTGGAGAGTCAGTATCATGCATATTAGAGGTCTGCACTCATCCTCACTTCTGTACATAGTGACATACTACATCTCTTAGCATTTTACTTTATTGATAGCCTTGCAATACCCTCCATTATAACCTGCAGTACCTGCCCTACAGTGGAGTTTAAACTTTTTCTTGGGCATGGTTGTTCAGTCCACTTGGACGGCTGTATACATTGAGATATAATGTGGGTTGTTAATAAGAGTTCTCCCTTGATCATTATTCTGTCCCCCTTTCATTCTTAGATACAGATGATACCTGGTTAGTCCATCTGTCCAAATACATGTCCAAACCCTTTCTTTCATTGTTGGTTTGGTCTTTCAAGCCTCTACCTGAGCATTAGTTCATTTTCCATGTAGGTTTTCTTTCACTTTGACTTTACAAGTGGACCCAAATGTCTTGTCCTTTAGCTATGATTTCAGTCTCCTTAGCATCATTCTTTTTTGCCTACACTGATGTTTCAGACCATTCATCCTTAGCCTAATTTCTGAGCATTTGTTTCAGTCCCTTATAAGTTTAGTCTACTTAAACCCTTGATGATCAGTTATATATATATATATATATATATATATATATATATATATATATATATAGATGATATACTTAGGATATATGTAATGGGTTGTTGTTCTTGAACTTATGTATATGTCGTATTTGGGATTGGTGTGCTTAGCTTATAGGTATTTAGTTATGGGTGACTCGATAAGATTGGGAAGTTAAGAGCTAGCCTATTATAGAGTTTTTCTTTTGCTAATCTCTAGTTGCCAACACCTAGATAGGTAGCATAGGTAAAACCCTAAGAAGTTGACCAGTTGATGACCAAGTACTTGGATGTTGAGAAATTGACTAGTGGTTGACCCTTGACTATGTTTGACCTAGAAGGAGTACTACCATCTTAAATTTCGAGGACGAAATTTTTCTAAGGTGGGTAGACTTGTAACACCCAGTTTTCTAAATGAGGATAATTTTGAAATTTTGTATTTTTAATTATTTAATTATGATACTTAAATAATAATATGATTTTTGGTGATTTTTAATCATTTAAAACTATTTTAAAAATCATGACTTATGATTTTGATGTGCAGCTAGTGAAACCGTAGAGACAGTCTGACCTAGAGCCTAACCCTGTGATTTAGAATATCTATTTATCATTTTTAGCCTAGGGGTAATTTGTTCATTTTGATTTATTAGAATAATTTGATTAATTATTGGATTGATGGTTGTTGAATTTGACTTTGACTAGTTGAGACTTGTAGACTAGCCTAGAAGCTAACCCTAGCTATGGTGACCCTAATCTAACTTAAGTTAACATACTTTTAGTCATTAGAAATTAGTTTTAAAGTAGGATGGTTAAGTTTAAGTGAAATGGTTAATGATTTGTGGCTTAACTCAATGACTTGTGATTTCATGACTTGTAATTAAGCCATAGGCCCATGACTTAAGCCCAAAACCCAAACTAACCAACCCATGGCAGCCACAATTAGGGTTTCCCCTTGCCTATAAGTAATCTCTTAGTGTGTTCTTGCCTCTTTTGTTCTTGACCTAGATTTGGAAGGAGAGGTAATTTTCCATTCTCCTAAAATCCTATTTAATTCATTTCAACTCCTTTTAACCCTAGTCTTTTGTATTAGGATCTAATTATTGTTTGTTTACTGATTCTGCAGGTTCACCTCAGTTTGTGTTTCCATTTGGAGCTTGGGAGTTGCCATTTGGAATCATTCCATTTGAAACTTTTCTTGAGTATTGACACTCAATAGGTAAACCATTTAAACCCATTGTTTTTCCTGTTTTCTTTGCATATAGGGCTAGGTTTAGGAGTCCTCTAGTTGTTCCCGAGATTTGGGCACAATTTGTGTCCATTTCGTGTCCGTATCGGACACGTATCATAGTAGATACATAGGTGTTTGTAGAAATGCTTCTTAGGAATTTATTTTCAAAATTTAAAATTATAATTACATAGATCTGTAGATCTAGGTGTGTGTATGAACTTTTGTGAAGGGTGTTATGCATTTCGTGTCGGTTTGTGTCGAGTTTTTGGCCTTGGACACGTTGCACGAACCCTACGTCTGTGTCCTGCCTATCGGGGTCCATATCTCGTGACATAGGACACTTCGGGACACAATTATTTTGTGGAGAGCAGGGGGAATGTCTGACATCGTGCACCCCAAATTTGGGAGCAGATGGTTGAGTACACGCGGAGCAATCGCGCCCGCACTGGCCGTGCGCTGTCGTGCACAGGCGGCTGAACACGCACAGACACGCGCACAACGTGCGTTCGTGTCCTCTATAAACACGTCGTGGACACGTGTCAGGCTATCCCACATGTAGTCCTATACTAGGCGACCACATGGGTGTGTGCACATGACACGAAGTGTCATGTGTCGTATCCTACACTCGTGTGCATGCGTACACGATACTATGCAACACTGGGTGCACCCCAAGTGTTTGCAATATGTTGGACACGCCTGTGTCGTGATTTTAGGACACAAAATGACTCTAAGGACACCTACACATATGCTACACTAATTACCAACTCTTTAATTGTAAATTTGATGTTTAATTGAGTTCGAATCATGAATTTCCCAATAAACTCTGATACCGGCTGATACCAACTGTACTGAATTGATTTTCTGATTTTTAAATTCCATTTTAACTGATTTTTAATGATGTTAATGGTTAATTGGAATTACCTACATGTGTGTTGAATGATGAACATGTTAATTGTGATTTGTGTAGAACAAATGGGTTATTGAATTCGGTTTTAGGATTGCTAACTGCTATGTTTACATTAAACTTTCCTTATGTTGAAAATCTGAGAACTTTACACTCACTGTTTGGTAAATCACTCCACAATTCCTGAGACTAATGTCATCTACACTGTCACTTAATCCTGAGAATTAATGATCATCAATTTGATCTTAAATCCTAAAATCTGAGCTGGATACTGAGTTCTTACACTGAAACACACACACAGGTCCTCACTACACCCTCATGTGTAGCACACACACACACACATGTACATGTCTACACACCCTCTATGACACCTGAACACACACAAACCCGAGCCTATATGCATGAGTACTAAACCTGAGCATGACTTGGATACCATGTAAACATGATGTTATAACCTAAACTGTCATTTACTTGATAACCTGTAAACTGTTCACAGATTCCTGTTACACTCTAAATCCTGAACACAGATTTCACTAATTCTCGAGTTTACACATCACTAATTTCCTATGTTATTACACTGCCATTCCTGTATTACACACACAAAACTGGAAATTGATTTCCTAACATATACACCACATCACGTACACACATACACACACATTCCCTATTATTCCTGTCACACTACCACACTACACTGCTACACACAGATTCTATTTGATACTACACTGATTTTGACACATTGATTGTTAGCATTGAATTCATTCCTGTCATTCACACAACCTCTCTACTGTTCCTATAGCACTGTTAAACCAAACTGTCAAATTGCCACACACACACACCCTCTCAACACATACACACACATGTACATCCCTTTAACCCTCTCTCTATGTATGAAGGTATATATGAGTTGAATGAATGCAATGTCATGATGTAGACTAACCCCATGGCCTTGTTACACCCATACACAAATCATTGAGACACACTAATTCCTGAAATTACACACACAAGACACACACACATATATGCACACACACACATGTCACTCTCTCACTCAATGTATATATATATATATATATATATATATATATATATATATATATATATATATATATATATATATATATATATATATATATAAAATCTTTGTGTGATAATGTAATATATGTATAATGTCCATATGATTTTAGTATATATATGTATGTGGAAATTAATATATGTGCATGCCTATAATGTGTGTTTGGCATATGGCCTATGTAGTATAGCCTATGGGTATCCCAATGTGCAAGTTTGTCTATATGGAATGTATACGCATAAGTTTTGGGTGTTGATTAGACTTGAGTGACTTGTGAATGGTGTCTGTTTGATTAGAGTAATTGGTTAAAGGCCTAGGTTGGCTTGATAAGCCTAGGTTAGACCAACCTTGACTAGTTTGACCAAGTTTAACCTTGTTTAACCTTGTTTGACCTAACTAGACTAGTGTTGACCTAGTTTGATTGTTAGGGTTGACTAGAGTTGACCAAAGGTTAACTTTAGCCTAGATTGACCCCAAACATCATGTAGATGCATTGTAGCAGTCTATTTTATTATTTTAGACATGTAGTGACTTGTACTGTTCTATAGGAGGCAGACACCACTCCTCGGACAGTATTTTCTCTTCAGATATTCAGGATACCAGGCGAGTACATTCTCTGATCATTTCATATCTTGTTTAGGATTATATTTCCTGCTTTAGATTATTTTACTTGATGCTGACACGTCGGTAACACGGATTAGTACTATATGGATCCCTTCATGAGATGTTATCCCTCTCGGGAGCATCAGATACTCTTGTCTCGTGTGTTTCACTTACATCATGTATCTCATACTTCTATTTTCATGAATCTTCATGTATCAGCTTATGATTTCTGTACTCTCATGAATCACAGAGCCTTCACGAATCTTCATGAATCACCCTTTATGGGCAATGTAGTATAGTCATGAATCTTAACGTAACTTGACTGGATCCTCGTGTATTGATTGGGGATGGGGGAGTATAAATGAACACGTGGATAATTCTAAAGTAGTATAGTCATGAATCACCTCTTTAGTATACTCATGAATCACCCTCCAGCTGTTCACATGTTTATCGTGTACTCTGAATCACTAGTCACTGATTAGTTCTCTATTATACTGTAGATATTTACTTATAGTCTCTCTCTCTTTTATATATCATGTTATTCTTTCAGTTCATGTATCTTACTCTCTAGCATGATTATATTTCCTATCCTGTTATGATTTATTGAGATGTATTGTGCTCGCTCCTGTCCTGACTGGATCTGTTGAAAATTTTAGAGAGAATGATGAGGCTCTGGTGTCTACCCATTATGGTGCAGCTTAGACAAAACTTGTGACTTGGACCCAATTGCAGTAGAGGATCTACCACCAGTGGTTTAGACTGCTAGCCTAGACTCTCACCTTGTCTTTCTCATTTATACATTATTGTATATGTACTGGGAGTTTGTTTTATCTGATGTTTATGGAGATGTCATCTTAGACACTTAGACTTCTATCTGATTGTATCTCTGTGGATTCATTTCGTTCCATATCTATCTATCTTTTTATCGTACTTTACCTTAGATGTGATTGAGACTGTATTACTATGTCACCTCCATTCGGAGTGTATATACTGTACATGTACCTTATATATTATTAGATCATTGATCTAGGACAGCGTTCTACCGCCGATACTGCGACGTAGGCAGGACATATCCACGTCTCGTGCCCTTACTCTAGGGTGCGGGTCGTGACAGGTTATTGTGTAGGTGGTGAGTGTCAGACAGAGTATCCCAATGCGCCTTACGCTCGAGAATGTCATAACTGCCGTGCACAACGGATAAAAGGGATCGGCTCTGGAGAGTGGGGTGCTTAACCCAGCAAGAGAGAGCCTGTCTAGAGTCTAGAATGGAGCCAAAATTGATGTCTGGGCCGAAGAATATCCAGATGTCGTTGCACCCGGCTACCGCGACCGGGAAGCCGAGAGTGAGCTTGAGGGCTTTGAGTTTTTTTGAGGAAATTTGGATTCTATGATGCCTAAGATGTCTATGCGGTGGATCTTCTTGAAGGTGATGAGTCTGTTCATGGTGGGTTTGTTGGCAAGTCCACGAACATTCTATGTAAGGATATTAAGTATTGAGGGGGGTGGGGGTGGGGGGGTTGTGTAGCTTCGCAGCTGATCTTATGGTCATGGCCGTGAATTTTTTGGCCTATTTTTTCTTTTTGGTATGGGGTTTTCTAGAACCTATCGGGGTGGCTGCTGCAGGATTTGCCGTATCCTTACTCTGTCCGAGTGTTTTTAGCTCGGGGTCTATCTCTTGGGTGGGTTCCTCTTTCTCGATCTCTCTCAGCGCGCAGAGGGGGTTTGTGAGGTCAAGGAAACCTGCTTCTTGAGCTTGCTGAAGCCTGAATGCTGAGTCTGCGCCCAAAATGGCGAGGATGTCATCTGAGGGTGTAAAGATTTCTTCCTTCTTTATTTTTGGGGAGGTGTCCTCGGGCTCCGTGCTAGCCCACCTCGCTGAGTCTACGACTGGATGAAGCTGTTCTGCACTCAATTCGCCATCCTCCAAGGGAGTGTCTTCTGCAAGGGAGAGAATACCGAAGGATTTGTGAAGGTGAATGTCCTTGGGAGCGGAGGATACAATATTTTGAGTGGATAGGGAGTGAAAGGGAACCGTATCCTGAGCGGGTAGGGAATTAATATGAGGGCTGAGAGAGGTCTCACTGTCTGCAAAGAAGCTATAGCAGTTGGGGAGAGGTAGTATAGGTGTTGAAAGGTGGACTTGTGCCTTTTTAGAGGATGGTGTCTTACCGGCGGCTGGTTTCTTCAGTTTCCGGTGTGCTTTGTAGCAGTGCCTGGTAAGGTGCCCTCTCAACTGACAGTGCTTACAAAAAATAATATTGTTGTCATACACTAGCGCCTGTATGTGGGATCTACCCCAGAGTAGGAGCTCGATATGATCTGGGGGGTCTGATGACAGATCCAGTTCAACATAAATCTTTGCAAAGTTTCCTTTGAGAGGTTTCAAGTTTCTTCGGCAATGGCCACCAGGGATCCGAAGGAGCTGGCTATCCTTTTGAGAGCCATTGATACGAAGCAGACAAGAGGCAGGTTGGGAAGGGTGATCCATGTCGAAATGATGGACGAATCGATCTTAGGGTAAAAATTGGAGACCATTTGATGATTTTGACAATATGTGATCCAATGGTTGTGGTGCCTTTCGCCCAAACTTTCGAGTAGTCTTCTTCGGACGAGAGGTAGAGGAAACAGTATTTAGGGTCCAGCGGAGCCACCTGGTAAGCCGCGATGATCCCCCACCCAGCGATGGCCTCAAGAATAATGGAGAGCTTCGGACAACCCGCATGGAACTTTAAGACAAAAGTTTTCGCGAAGCTGCTAGCAAGGGTTAAAATATCTACTGGGGAGAAGGGGATCTGGATGGCCTGACCGTCTGAGGGGGCCTGGAAATCGATGTCGCAGAGCTCTACATCCTCTAACTGGGGATCCAAGCGAGCTAAGCGATCAGGCCTCAGGGCGTCCGCAAAGGAAACCGACTGGACTGGTCTACCAATCTGTGCAGGGGGAGGCACAGCGGGTTGAGGGGGGCGTAGGGCTGTAGCGGGAAGGGGGCAATTTTCTGCCAATGGAAATTCGCCCTCACCGGAGGCCCTGCTAGCTCCGGGAGGGAAGGAGTTAGATGAGATGCAGCCTGATACCCCCTTAGCTGGAGGCGCATAGCGACCTACTGACGCCTCAAGCGCGTCCGAGGCCTCCCTCATGTCAAAAGAGCTCCGGTCGGGAGATAGAAGAATGGCCGAGCGAGGATGGAGGAGAACAGGGGGAGACACATAGGAAGAAGGTCGGGCAGGGGGAGCAACGTCCTGACCCCGCGAAGCGGGCACCTTAGTGCCGGGAACCAGAGATCCTAGCGCATGGCCTTCCCCGCCCGTGCTGGCCGCATGGCCTAAACCAGTGTTGGTGCATGGGCAGGCAGGAAGAGACGTATGGCCAAAATCAGCGAAGCGGGTGCATGTCCCATCAGTGCTGGACGAGGGCGCATAGCCTACCCCGCTCAAGCTGGCCGTACGGGCGTATAGGCGAGAGAAAGGAGGCACATGGCCAGCCGACACGAAGCTGACGCATGCCCCGTCTACAAAGACGTGGGTGCATAACTTTCTGTTCACAGAAATCGAGGGGGAGAGTAGCATCGAGATCGATTTTGAATTCAAATTCGAATTCAAAAACGGGCGATTCACTACTGGAAGCGGGCGGGAAAACACAGATGCCGGGGTTGCATCGCCACAGCCGAATCGGGGCCATCAAAGAGGGTGGCTACTCCCTCGGCGGCCGGAGGGGTCGGGGTGATGCCAGGGGGCCAGCGCAGCTTACGAGCAAGCCCGACGGGGGCTAGGCCAACGATAGCCAGCTGCTCCGTCGTCCAGACCGGAAGCGAGCGGCTTGGGAGAGGGGGACCTCCAGGCTCGGGCGCAGCATCCCTAGCCGGCCGCCCGACGACAGTCGAAACACGAGGATGAGGGCGGGAGTGATAGGGGTGCCGGGGAGTAGAGGTAGCGGATGCCCTACGCCGGTGGCGGCGAATGAGCCTGGCACGACCGCACTGGACCGGACCTCCGGAGAGCGCAGGTGGTCGCGTAGAGGACAGCAGGAGGGGAAGGAGGGGAGGAGTCGACTGCTTCAAAGAGGGGGAGGGGCGAGCTACGGGGCAGGAGCTCTGGCTGAGCTCACCTAGGCATGCGCTCCAAGGGGATGAAGGGGGCTGTGGGAGGAGCTTTCCCTGCGGGTGGAGATGCTCCATCCTCTATTATTTATATAATTTTTTTTAATTTTTTTAAGAAACCCCTGCAATTTATTAAAGACGGCAAAAACCGCTCCCCAAAAACCGTATACAAGGCGCAAAATAACGAAGCCTATACAGGTATACCACAACAAAAGGGGGTGGACAGAGAAAGCAAAACAAACCCGCGGGCTATGGGGGGAGCACTGACTAGAATGCTTCCGAGCTGTGGGAGCACAGGGTACTCTGCTTACGGCATTGGCGGCCTACATCCCGCAGAAGCTGGTCTGCCGAGAACTGGTGACCTTCGAATCTCGCCTTGTTACGATTCTTCCATATGACCCAAGTAGCGACCGCTACGACGATCTGGTGGCCGTGGGATGCGGAGCCCCAGGAAGCCAGTAGATCGTGGAAGCGACCACCGCCCTGCTCGATGCTGAATAGCAGGTTAAGGGTTCTCTAAGTCCTGTCTGGAAGCGTCCCCTGGCGGAAGATGTGGTCGATAGTTTCCGTATGGCGCTCGGAGCAGCAGGAACATGCAGACGCTAAGCTAAACCCGATGGTGTTAAGGATGTCGTCTGTCGGCAGTTTTTTCCTGAAGACTCTCCATAAGAGGAAGGACCACTTCTTGGGGATGCAGGAATGCCAAAAGTGTACGATGGGTAGGAACGGCTGACCGGCGCCCTGGATGGCTAATCTCGTCGACCTCATCGAGAAAGCCCCCGACGCCTCTAGGGACCATCTCAACGCGTCAACCTCGTCACTGATGCGTAACCCTCTCGCGCGAATGCTATCGGCCACCTCGATACCGGACCACTGCTGAACCTGGTCCCAATTTCAGTCGTCGGTAGAGGGGTTCCAAAAGTCTCTGATCCTACAATCCCTGGGGGTCTCCGTAAGACTCGGGATCATGCTGTCTTCGACCCATCGCTCAAGGAATGGGTTGGAGTCGCCCGCTCCCAGCTGGAGTCGCATCGCCGGCTCGACAAGGTCGTGGCCGATGAGGATGCGGCGCCAAGCCGCCGATGATCTGCAGTTGTAAATGGCCATAGAGGGGTAGATGTGTTTGAAGTATCTGGCTTTCAGAAACCTGCTCCATAAGTTGTTGCTCGTACGGAGTTTCCACCACAGCTTCATCAAGAATGCTTTAACAATGTGGGTGAGTTTGGTAAATCCCAATCCCCCATCGCCTGTCGGGTGAGCTATAGAGTCCCAGCTAGCCCGGTGATGTTTGTCCTGGCCGTTGCTATAATCCCAGAAAAAGTTACAAAAGATCTGTTCGATCGAGAAAAGAACTTTAGTGGGCGGCGAGCATGCCGCGAGGGTGTGTATGGGGATGGAGGCTAGCACGTGATTGATGGGGATCATCTTACCGCCTGGGGATAAGGTAGCATTGTGCCACCCTTCAAGTTTCTTCCTGATTCTGGAGATTAAGTCCTCGAATATGTCGGCATTAGATTTCCCATACACTAACGGGCACCCAAGATAGTAGAATGGGGGCTTGGCAACAGAGAAGGACGTTAATTGGGATAGGTTGTTGGCGTGGTCTCTATTGGTGTTGTGGTGGGCGTAGATGGTGCTCTTGGAATGGTTGATTTTCTGTCCAGATCATCTGGAGTATCTAGTCAAGGTGTTGTGGATCACCGCCACTGCGCCTTCGTCCCCGGAAGAGAAGATGAGTAGGTCGTCTGCGAATGCCAGATGGGTGATGATTGGGCAGCCACTGGAAGTATGATAGTGTTGAAAGTTGGGAATGTTGACCATATTATTAAGGTTCCTGCTCAGAGCATCCGCGGCTATGATGAAGACTGTGGAGGATAATGGGTCACCTTGTCTCACCCCACGGTAGGATTTAAAAAATCCATCGACATGGCCATTGATGACCGTGGAGAACCAGGAGTTGCTGATGGATCTCCAGACGATATTGGTCCAAGTTTCCGAGAAATTGAAAGCTCTGAAAACCCAGATCATGAATTGCCAATCCAGTCTGTCGTAAGCTTTTTCCATGTCGATTTTGACTGCAATGTTGCCTTCCTTCACCGAGAATTTCATGCAGGTGATTAACTCCTGGGCTAGCATAATATTGTCCTGGATGTTCCTCCCGCGAACAAACCCACATTGCTCCTCCGAGATGATTTTGGGAAGAATATCAGCTTTTTTGGTCGCGATGACCTTGGATATGATCTTGTTGGTAAAGTTGCAAAGACTGATGGGTCGGAAGTCCCGGAATGACTCCGGGTTGTCTTTTTTTGGGATTAGGATCAGGTTGGCGCTAGAGATGGCTTTAGGGTATATAGCGCCTTCGAAGAAGGCGATTGCCGCTTCGGTGATGTCGTGCTTGACAATATCCCAGCATGTCCAGAAGAATACCCCCAAAAACCTGTCCAACCCTGGCACACTGTGCTCGTTCAGGTCCCATACTGCATCTTTAACTTCATGAACTGAGGGAAGGCGGTTCAACTGGGCGTTGTCGGTGTCGTTGATGAGGAGGGGGATTTGGTCAAGGAATGAAGTATCTTTGTGAACCGTCTCTTTGGAGAAAAGTTTGGAATAGAAATCCGTGGCTGCCTCGTGGATGCTCTTGTGGTCGGTGATGATGTTCCCATTGTCATCGGTTGTCCTGTGAATCGCAAGCTTCTGTCTACGCCCGTTAACGCAGGCATGAAAGTACTGCGAGTTTTTGTCTTCCTCGCTGTCCCATTTCAACCTCGCTTTCTGTTTCCAGAAGTCGGTCTCTACTTTGATCCTGAATTTAAGCATGGCCTTGGTGAGGTTGAGGGCTCTTCTAGCCACTAAGGAGTGATCCGTGATGACCAGGGCTTCAGCACGGGTGACGTCATCCTCGGCGACGCGGACGGCTTGAAAGATATCTCCATAGGCTAGCTTACTCCAGGCGGACAATGCTCTCCTGGTAGCTTTGAGTTTGTTGCTCACCCTAACAAGGGGTTGGAGGAGTCCTCGATGTTCCAAGTTTCTGCTACGATGCCCTGAAAATCTGGATGCTCGGTCCAAAAGTCGAGGAATTGGAAGTTCTTTTTGGATGAGTTAGACTTGTTTTTGATCTCCACCAACAGGGGAGAGTAGTCTGATTCTGTGGAGTTGAGATGGGATAGATTGGTGGTGATCCCCATTCCATGCCAGAAGGCGTCCGTGAGGGCCCTGTCTAGCCTGGAGTATTGACGACGGTCGCCATCCTGCATGTTGTACCAGGTGAATGAATTTTCAGTGAACTGGAGAGTGGTTAAGTGGGCGTTGAAGATGAAGCTGTTGAAGTCATGCATGGCCAAGGCGGGGGGTGGGCGGCCATCGGTTTTCTCTGTGCTACAGGTGATCGCATTGAAGTCCCCGATGCAGAGCCAAGGGGAATTGGTGTGGATGAGATGGATGTCAAGGAGGTCTTCCCATAGTTGTTTCCTCTCCGCGATGTCGTAGCTGCCATGGACCGCTGAGAGGATGGCACGATTCAGAAGCTTTGGGTGTTCAAAACAACCGAAAAGGGCCTGCCGGGAGTCCTGGATGACTCCTAATTTGACGTCCTTCGTGCAAAGGATCCAAATATCATGTCTGTCGACAATGGCCAAAGGCAGGCCCAGTTCCAGCTGGATGGATTTTAATCTTTTGGGGGAGATTTTGGGTTCGATAATGATGAGAATGTCTATCTTGTAGATTTTTCGCAGGTTAGTAATTCTCCTTGATGTCAGTTTGTTCGCCAGACCGCGGACATTCCAGGATAGGATGTTCAGCATTAAGGATGTTGTGGGGGGGGGGGATTTGTTCCGCTTGGCGGCGGATCTGGTTTGGATGGTAGTGGTGGTAGTGGGTTCGTGGATAGGTTTGGCCCCACTCGAAGAAGAAGGTCCTGCCTCCGTTGAGGGGGTTGATTGGTGATTGTTGCTTGATTGCTCCAGCGTTGTCTGATGCTGATTGACCGATTCTCCGACAAAGTCCAGGGCAGGATTCTCTGGTGGGATGATTATGGAGTCATTGGTGCACCCTGTCAGAAGATTAGTATGCTGAAGAGGGACCCCTGCGGCAAGGACTTGGAGCCCTCTCTGAACTAGGTCTGGCCCTAGAATAGCTAGAGCCTCTACCACGGGGTCTTCGATGGTGAGTTCTTGATTGACTTCGGAGATGTCGGTGACCTGTTCTACTCCTTCCGGATTGGGGAGAAACTCGGTGATCGCGTGATCTGCTGGGGGAGAGGCTATCTCCTCGTCTTCCGCATCCTCCGAAACGAGAGCCTCGAATTGGTTGGATAGGGTGAGGGCTTGGGAGCCGTGGGGGATCAATACTTTGCTGGAAGGTTCGCTCTCGTCCGATGATGCGCCTCCGGAGTCGAAGCGGGTGTGCGAGTTTGGGCGGAGTATGAGAGGTGGCATGGGTGACCTTTCCTTGGTTGGGACGTCGTCTTTCCTGGGATGTTTCTTTTTTAGTTCTGGATGAAGGCGGTGGCAGTGCTTCTAGAGATGACCTCTTAAGTGGCAGTGGTTGCAGAACATGATGTGGTTATCGTAGAGGATTTGTTGGGTGTGGGTTCGGTTGCCCAGTTTGATGTTGATGAAATTGGGTGGTTCGGTGGTGAGGTCGAGTTCGACGCAGATTTTGGAGTAGTGTGCTTTGGTGAGGTTGGTAGTCTCTGGGGCGGAGGCCACGTACGTGCCGAAAGAGTTGGCGATACGCCTGAGTATCGCTGGGACGAAGCAAATGAGGGGCAGGTTGGGCAGAGTGATCCAGGCGGCAACTGTTGCTGAGTCTTCTTTAGTGCTAAAGCTAGCTGACCACTTGATTATCTTCATCTGATGGGAATCGATCCTGCACGTGCCTTTGTGTAAAACCCCTAAATTTCTACTATTTTTATTTATTTAAATTTTAGTACTGATTTAAAATTTTGTATTGTACGTCACGTAGTCGTATTGTACGTCGTGTGCAGAAGTTTGTTTTTTTGAATTTGCTCGACGAGTGCGAATATGTACGAGCGTACATATTTTAGAAAAATATTATGTTCTATTTTTATAGTTTCAAAAAAATATATAATAATTAGTTTTGCTATCATTTCTAAGCTTGTTATTCTTACGTCATTTCTAAAAATTATTAAATATAAAATAATATTTTTGTATACTAGAAAAGCATAATTATGTAAAGAATATTTTTGCATACATATATTTTGTAATTATTTATTGGTCTATTTTAAATAAAAATATAATTTTTGAGATTTATTAATATTAATATTTTTATTGTTCAAAAAGATATTTGAAAATATTTATTATTTTTAAAATTATTATTATTGGTATTTCGATCCTGCACGCGCCGTGTTTCTAGTCTCGAGAGCCCTTGTGTGGAACGTTGACTTCAAATGCATATTCACGTAGAATGATTAAGAACCTTTATTTGTGTAGTTTTCTGTTAAGCTTTATTTATTCAGTTATTGGCATGATATTATGTGTCTTGTTACGTCCCTCTGAGGACCTGGTTATCTCTCCAGGTGCGTGCTATTGTCTTTTCGCAGGTGCTCTAGCTTTAGCCGTGACCATCTCCATTTCTTCGAGGATGATTGCGTTCGGATCGTCTTCGCTTCGCTCGCCAAAATTATTTATTCTATCATGTATTTTTCCTTTACTTGTTGGTAGTGGATTTGTCTCCGCCCAATATATTGTATCAAGACAATTCATTATCTTTATATGATGTCTTTTATTTATTTATTTTGCGTGGATGACATTAGTTATGGTTCTACTGCATTTTACAGCTTATTTATTCATACGAGGATTCCATATATTGGAGTGTACTTCGTATGAATACAGCTAGCATGTCTACGTTCCTAGTCCTACATATGTTGGGACTGGGGCATTACATGTTTTTGTGGTGGCCCATGCAGGTCAAGATAAATTGTTTGGTTACTTTACCGTACCAAGCAAGCCTGTGTATAGGATTAGAAGTCTAGGATCTCATCCACATACTTGACCTCTTTTCTTGATTTTATATACCGTTTGACTCATCAATTGCATCTTGCTTGCTTCCTTCCCTCCCTATTCTTATCTTCCCTTCGTGCTTGCTAGAGATCGACCCTACTAGTTAGTTGTCCCAAAACACCATTAGTTTAATTCTTTAAGTTGGGTAAAATACCTTATGAACTAGCAACCCTTTGACCTAGTGACCTATATTAGCAAGCTTATTTAGATCCTAGAATCTAGAGGACCTAACCCGTCTAGCCAACCAAGGACTTGGACAAGAAGACTATAGGACGACTGTATCATTCTACCTTCTTTAAATCTTAAATCTCTCGTACCTATGTATTTACCGTTTTGACTAATGATGCTAATGTAGCCTAGTTTTTGTAAGCTTATTCTTTATCGAGTTTGTTCATGACAAATGCTATTGAGCGCTCACTAGCCTATTGTCTAATCAGAACCAGTGCATAATGGTCTGATCAACCAATTGCACTTTGGTTCGCTTTTATCTATCGTTCTACGTGGATGGGGACATAATTAAACTTTGCCCTTACAATCCCATCCACGACTGTCTTGACAATTCTTTTTAAAATTATTCGATCGTCTTTGAATCACGTATTCGTATTCGATAACGCCTCCTTCGAACTCTATATTGCTTCGCCTTCACCTATTTTAGGAGGACGAAAGCGTTATACTAGAACTTTCTCTAACCTTCCCATTGGCTATGACCATTCCCACTCGATGTTGCTATATCTTCATCCCAAACTACTCGACCCTATCAAGACCCTCAAATCGCTTAATTGAAGTGAATCTATTTCGTTCTCTTAATTGTGACCCTCATTATTTTTCTATGATCTAGATCGCAATTTCTCACAAGCATGATTTTGTTATTGATTGTTCCCCACCAATACCCCTTGTGCCTTCTCACCCCCTCCTAATTCTTAATTTCGAGGATGAAATTCTTTTAAGTTGGGTAGGATGTAAAACCCCTAAATTTCTACTATTTTTTATTTAAATTTTAGTACTGATTTAAAATTTTGTATTGTACGTCACGTAGTCGTATTATACGTCGTGTGCAGAAGTTCGTTTTTTTCGAATTTGCTCGACGAGTGCGAATATGTGCGAGCGTATATATTTTAGAAAAATATTATGTTCTATTTTAATAGTTTCAAAAAAAAATATAATAATTAGTTTTGCTATCATTTCTAAGCTTGTTTTTCTTACGTTATTTCTAAAAATTATTAAATATAAAATAATATTTTTGTATACTAGAAAAGCATAATTATGTAAAGAATATTTTTTCATACATATATTTAATAATTATTTATTGGTCTATTTTAAATAAAAATATAATTTTCGAGATTTATTAATATTAATATTTTTATTGTTCAAAAAGATATTTGAAAATATTTCTTATTTTTGAAATTATTATTATTGGTATTTTGAAAAATATTTTTGGAAGTTATTGTGGCCACTTGATTTAATTTTTGGATTTATTTAAATAGATTAAATTAATATCTATATTTGAATTATAATTATCTCTTTTGGTTTTAAATTAAAGGATGTAAATTTAATTAGATTTAAATTGGATTTGTATTTGGATTTGGATTTAAATTGATTTAAATTAAATTACGAATTATCTATTTTTGGGTTTAAACTATTCCTAGTTCTTATCTAATTGGAAATTTTTACATCCTATAAATAGGCAGGTACTCCTCCAATTTCTATCATTCATTATATTTCACAAATTTCCACCGCAGAGTGCATCGTGTCGGTGTCCAACTCCAATAGATTATTTTTTGTACATATACATTCATTCTCTTCTTGGTGTCCGACAATCCCGGACCTCATCACCGTCCTCGTGTCTCACACTTGGACACAAGCCCTAAACTTAAACCTAACCCTAACCCTAACCATAGTTTCCCCGCCTCCTGGCCCTATTCACTGCCACCACGCCACCCGGCCACTCACAGTCCCGGCGACCGACCTCCCCTGCTATCCCCACCGACCCCGACAAACCAACCAACCGCCCATCTCTGTCGCCACTCGACTGCACACAACACCCTAAGGCAGTCACCCGATCACCTCGCCGCGGCCGACCCCAGCCGCAGCCTCCACCACCTCTTCCGCAGCAACTACGCCGCCAACTCCGGCCCAGTCCACCTTCAGACCACACCACCACTGTCATCAACCAACGCCACCACCATCAATATTTCCGGCAACCCCGCCACTCCGTACCACCACCACGCCCATCGCCGGCATCCAACAGCGCCGTCACCACCACCATCAACCCCAAATTTCCATCGAACCACCACAAGCAAAAAAAACGGGGGGGGGGGGGGGGGGATAGCCTCTTACCTAACTGCCGCTGCGCCGAGCCGCCTCCGACAGCATCATCGGTGGCCGCCCGGCCGGCAGCCGAGCGCCGCCTGTGCGCCAACCCCTCCGCCGCGGCGAGCCCTTCCTCCCACGCCTCCGCCAGTCTCCTCCCTTTCCAGACCCTGGCCGTTCCTCGCCGAGCAAACCCTCCCCGCTTCCCAGTGTCGGACCGTCGATCGGTGACTAGCCCATCCCTAAGCCCTTGCCGCCCCCGCGTCCGTTCTCAGTAGCCAGCTCCGCCCGTCGCCGTCCCGGCGCCCGGGCCTCCGCCTCACCGTCAGCCCATCCGCTTCCCCTTTCCTCCGTGCGTCCGCCGGAGCCGACCGACCCCCGGCCTCCGCCCTTCGTGTCCTAGCCGTCTCTTTCTTTCTCCTCCGTGAGACCACCGCCTCGACGCCGGCAGATCCGCCCAGCCGCGCCGCCGAAACCACCGAGACCCCTTCTTCTCCTCGCCCACCGCCGCCTGCGCCATCTCCTCCGCGCCCCGCTTCCCTCAGCCTCTCCGCTGCCTCCCTCCGCGACCGGAGCACCGCCTCCTCTCCAACTCCTTCTTCCCAGCCCTCTCTCTAGCTCCTTTCATCCCCTCTCTCTCGTCCCGCTCTTCCCTCTCTCTCCTCCTTCTGTCTCCTCATTTCTTTTAATCTCTCTCCTCTCTTTGTCTAAATGAGAGCAGTAGCTGTAGGTATGATATTTTTGTCGTTTTATTAAGTTTTGTTTTCTCTTTTTTTTTATCAGCATTGTTATTATTATTATTATTATCATTATCCTTATCATGATTATTATTATTATTATCTTATTATTATTATTATTATTATTATTATTATTATTATTATTATTATTATTATTATTATTTTATTATTATTAGTATTATTATTATGATTATTATTATTAATATTATCATTTATTATTATTATTATTATTATTATTATTATTATTATTATTATTATTATTATGGTGAGCAGCACAGTGCTGCTGTTCCTTTTATATTCTTATTATAAATTCTATTATTTTACAAAATTTTGTTATATTAGGGATAGCATACAATGTTCTATGATACAAGTATGTGATAGAGGTTTTATTTTATATATATATATATATTTTAATATATATATATATATATATATATATATATATATATATATATATATATATATATATAATATATATATATATATACATTTTGGCCTACAAAATTATAGTTTCAAAAATTATAAATTATATATATACAATGATCGGCGTTTTAAATAAAATGTAGTTTCACTACCTCAAATTATATTTTTACACTACCTCAAATTATATTTTACAAAGTTGATAATTTAGTCTAAAAACAATTTATGATTCTTTCAAATATTCGCTTAGAAATTATTTTAACTAAATAAAACTCTATTTTCAAGTATTATAAATTAGTTTTCTAAAAATTCTATAATTATTATTCGTCAAAATTTTTTTTATCCTTTCGACCGAGACTCAACTCCCCCTTTCCTATTCGACCGCCAATTCAAGCCTACCTTATGTCCACCCTAACTAATTTGACCCTTCTGGACCCAATGGAACTGTCCGTGCCACCATCCGAGGTCACCATGCATAGTGGTTGCACAGAAGTTGCAGATCGTGCCACCTTGATCATTGCAGCACACCAGGCGTACTACCAGGCAAGACACCTTGCCTTTACTGTTTAATTCCTTGCTCAATATCATGCATGTTTTTACTTATTCTAGAAAATATAAATTGTACTTGCAAATTATTATATTTTAGTTGCATATGGCTTAGAGTTAAGGGACCACCTTTGTTTGTGTCGCATTCATTGGCCCGATAATTGTGTATCACGAGTCACGAGTCTCATATAGAACTCGGACGTACGTATCGACTGGCCATTGGTGCGCACATGCCGTAGATAGGCAATAACTGCTAAATAGTTATGGTTGTCTAGAAGACTTAGCGACTTAGCAGTTATTAGGAATGTCGTGATGTGGATTCAGCACGAGTAGTGCATGGGGAGGGTGAAGACAGTTATTAGGCACAGGGGCTTTCACACCTTTACTTTTCTCTAGATGCCATTTGTGACTCAATCGAGAGCTAGTGGCCGTTCATTTATTTACTTTTATCTAGATGCCACTAGTGCCTCGGTTGAAACACAAATGTGCCGTACATTTACTTTCCTCTAGTTGCCGTTAGTGACTCACCCAAGAGCTAGTGGCCGTGCATTTATTTTTTTTCTAGCTGCCCCTTAGTTCTCGCTCGAGTGCTAATGGGCCATGCATTTACTTTTCTCTAGACGCCACTAGTGCCTTGGTTGAAACGCTAATGCGCCGTGTTTCTAGTCTCGAGAGCCCTTGTGTGGAACGTTGTCTTCAAATGCATATTCACATAGAATGATTAAGAACCTTTATTTGTGTAGTTTTCTGTTGAGCTTTATTTATTCAGTTATTGGCATGATATTATGTGTCTTGTTACGTCCCTCTGAGGACCTGGTTATCTCTCCAGGTGTGTGCTATTGTCTTTTCGCAGGTGCTCTAGCTTTAGCCGTGACCATCTCCATTTCTTCGAGGATGATTACGTTCGGATCGTCTTTGCTTCGCTCGCCAAAATCATTTATTCTATCATGTATTTTTCCTTTACTTGTCGGTAGTGGATTTGTCTCCGCCCAACATATTGTATCAAGACAATTCATTATCTTTATATGATATCTTTTATTCATTTATTTTGCGTGGATGAGATTAGTTATGGTTCTACTGCATTTTACAGCTTATGTATTCATACGAGGATTCCATATATTGGAGTGTACTTCATATGAATACAGCTAGCATGTCTACGTTCCTAGTCCTACATATGTTGGGACTGGGGCGTTACACTTTGGACCACTTGATTATCTTCATCTATTATTTATATATATATATATATATATATTTTATATATATTATATATATATATATATATATATATATATATATATATATATATATATATATATATATATATATATATATATATATATATATATATATATATATATATATATTATATATATACTAGTTATAACCCGTGCCCATAGGGCATGGTTCATTTAAGGTATTCCCCCTCAAAATCTTGGACCCCCAATTTTAAACGAACAATAATAATTATGAGGCCCCTATCAAAATATTAAATCCTAATTCCACTGCTGGATGTGAATTTTCTTTGGATTCCCCATAAAACCCTACTCTCAATAATGCTCATCCACAACCATTATGAGTACAAACCCCACTCTTTGGATTCCCCATAAAACTCCACTCTCATTATGAGTGCAAATCCCACTCTTTGGATTCCCCATAAAACCCCACTCTCAATAATGCTCATCCACAACCGTTGATTCACCAAGATTAAATTCCAACCACTCTTTATCTTGGCACAGTCAGCCCTAGGATTCAAAAACCTTTGTGTTTTGTATAATATATATATATATATATATATATATATATATATATATATATATATATATATATATATATATATATGTATATAATCACTCACTAGACAAAATAAGATACCAGATACATGTATATATAGTATGGACGTCTTTGGATGCACCACGTGACTACTTGGGCTTGAGTTTGGATCGGGTCCAGTCTGGCCCACTTGATACAACCGAGTCTCCGAACATTTAATAACATTAATAAATAAAAATTTAACTTATTCCTAGGGATTAAAACATGGCATGGTTTTCCTAGTTGGAACACTCTCATGGCTTGGCCCTCCCTATCCTGGCTAGAACACTAGTCAAGGAACGCCATTGCACTATTCGTGCCAAAATTCTTGGTCATCTTGTATTCTAAATTTAATCATGACTAAAGCTCTCTATCATAATAATTAATAAATTAAATATTTATAAAAATCCCAAAAATCACCATTTAAGTCAAATAAATAATAAAAAAATATTTTCAAAATTTTTTGGGAAGAGGAGTTACATTTATGCTTGCTACCACAGCGAGTGATTCTGTCGAAGATAGATGTCTTTTCTTGTGCATCAGAGCTCATGCGCGGGAAGTTGGCTGCGCCCTTGTTCCGTCGGCGCATCTTCTTCAACTGGAAAGAAACAGGTTGGGAGCTGTTGTCGACGCTGCGCTTCCCTGGAAGACGCATTGCACTAGTGGCGACGTCTTGTCTATTGAGAATGTCAGCAAAAAGAGATGTCCTTGGCGGTGCATCTCCATCAGTGGTGGCGCTCAGCTCATCACCTTTGCGCACCCAGACTTGGCGGGTCTTCTTCGACTTTGGCTGCCGCTTCGAAGGACTCGCACTGCCTTCAAAGATCAACTCCTCATATGCCTGCTGATTGAGGTGCACCACTAGCATCTTATGGAAGGAGCCAAGCTTGTCGTCATCAGATTGCGATGCAACCTTCTCGTTGGAGGAGAAAGTAGTCCCCAGTAGAGTCGCTAGCTTGTTGGCATTAAAATAGGGAGTTTATTTTGATGTAAACTTTGTATTAATTAATTACAAATAGAATAGAGTACAATGTAGGGTTTAGATGTAATCCTAGGAGTACACTTTTGTTTTTGTCTGGGAACTGTGTCGACAGAGCGAGTGGTAGTTCTTTTACTCCGTTGACGATCTGACGACGATATTGGATTATCTGAAAGTCTGGGTTGCTCTAGAACCGGCAGTGACTTGAAGTGGATTGGGACTCTTACAAGTGCTCTGGATGCTGGTGTGATTGCGTCCATGTGTTGTGAATGAAGGAATGATCCTTATATTTATAGGCAGCAGAACGATTTGCTTATGCGCGTATATGTGATATGCGTCTGGAGAGCTTGCACGTAGGGATGCCACGTGTCTGATTCTGTTGGGCACATGGGTGATGTGCCCTGAAGCCGGAGCTGAATCTGTTTGAACTGCACTGTTGGGCTGCATGGAGCTAACACGTGACAGTTGTGGAGATTCGATTGTTGCTGAGATCTTGGGTGGTTAGCACCCATTCGTAGGTAGAACTGAGTCAAATGACACGTGGCACATGTTTATGGCTCAAAGATCTTAGATTTGATGGAGAGTAATCTGTCAGGATTCACCTAGGATCTGGCGTATGAGAAGACTTGGTCCATGACTTTTAGGGGTCAAAAACAAGTATGGGCGCATGAGTTTTGAGGCACGTATAGAGCTTTGGGCTACGAAGGTGCATACAAAGTATTGGGCGCATGGCTACGGAGGTGCATGTGGGTTCTTGGGTGCATGGTTGCGAAGCCGCATGCTAGTGATCAATCGGCCACGTGGCGGAGCATAGCCGTAACTGACAAAAGAGTGATGATTACGTCTTTTCATCTTCTGTAATTTCTGACTTGGAGACGTATGCTGCTGTTGTTTCAGTCACTCCAGTATTAAAGGCTTTGATGGGTGGCAAGCTTTATGTGGGCGCATCTTTGTGCATTACTAGGTGCATCTGACTGTGCTCCATTGGGCGCATTTGTCTGTGCTCCATAGTGCACGTCCGTACGGAGCGCATGGTGCTGACAATCGCATCTGTTACGTGGCGCATCCTCATTGGTCAGTCTTTGTTGAATTTTTTGAGACATTAATGCTTTATTGACTTGGCTGAATTCGAAGGGGCAGATTTATCACCATTTATGCAAGTTCAATGCACTGACTTCGGAAAAGTTGCCACTTGGCGCATGGGTTTAATTTTCCCTGGCCTATAAATAGTTTCGTGAAGAAAAATTTGCTTTTCATTTCAATTTTCTTCTTAAATGGAGATGAACTCGACCGGTCCTCCTCTTTGGTGAGACTCTACACTGTGGGGTGCAGATCTCTTCGTTCGAAAAAGCTTTGACGATGAACTTCTTCAGAAGACTGAGATGCACCGGAATAGCTATGGACACAACAGCTTATGTTCGAACTCCTTGTCGACAGTGTTTTTTCTATAAGATGGCGTTGGGCGCCTGTTGCATCCAAAGATCGGGGTCGCCGTGCCCCAACTTCCGTTATGATGAAAGAGCCACCGTGTTTGGATTGATTGCCAACCCACGTTCTATTCAATAAATGCTTCATTGGCCGAAGCACTCGAGAAAGTGATTCGATCTGACAAGAAAGAATGATGCGCCTATACTGAGACGTCATGGTGATGCGTCTGCGAAGTGATGCACCTAGCTGTAGTTTAGGCTTTCTTCTTTGTTATAGACTTTTATTGTATTTGGACATGTAATAGACTTTTTATATGGAATAAAAAATACATCTTCATATGCCTCTTCTACTTGCTCTCTTCTGAAATGATGTGCCAACATTCTGTCTTTGAATTCTTTGGCGTATGATGTGTTGGGGTGCATGGCGTTTTAGGGAGCATAGGGGTTCTGACCTTTAGTTGTGCCTGAAATTCCATGCTTCTACAGGGAGAACCAGGAATCAGAATCATGAATTGTTAGAAGTTTCAGAAAGCTAACATAGAGCTCTACGACATATATTTTTCCAGAAATTAATACATTCATCTAGTATTTTTTAATTCGTAGAACTTAGTTTTGTCAATAAATCATCGATTTGGTTACGGTTAGCCATAACAGCGATATCTTTTGACCAAAGCATGATTTTGTGGCATGGTCGATTCCAGTGCACTCGTGAGACTGAAATCTACTAGGGTACTCACTCAAGTTATAGAGTTTGTGTCGACTACTTAGTCATCGATGCACCTCAATTTGTGCGCCACGGATTTCGAATTGGAAACCGTGATCTTCCTTGGCTAAAACTTAGTATTTAATCGTAATTCTAGAATTATATTAGATTAAATTAGATTTTTAGATAATTTATTCTAGAATTAAATAGAATTATTTATGTTAAACTATTAGCCACTTTTTAGAGTTTTAGAGTAGGATTTTCATATCTAACTTATGATCATTTATGTATCGAGGTAAATCGGACGATGTCGTGAGTTGCAACTTCATCCTTTTCTGAGCAAGACAAGTATCACTATGACCTATGTTGTCTTTATTTTATGCTGCATGTTGTTCTTTATCTTAAAGTGTTAGTCTTATCGTTTCTATTACTGTGCACGAGAGTTATATTTATTATCATGGTCATCCATATTCACTTACTACTTTCGTTCAATGTTCAATGTTTAAATGTTTAAGTTTAAAGCTAATGTTTAAAATGATCATGTTTAATTTGAGGGAGTCGGGAGAGGGAATACAACTAGTATGCATGTGGTCTATGCAATGTATAAGTTTCCCCAATGTCAATGTTAGTAGCAGTCGTTGCACTTCATGTACCGACTACTGGATATCCTAACCCGTCCACATGCGGAACACTTGTATTCAAAAACACACAATACACGTGATTTGATTCGTGTTGACATTGTCCAGTGGTTTGACCTATATTCATCGTTCGCTCATATTGTCTTTGTGTCTTAGTTATACCTTCAACTGCTTTAAGTCATAATTGTACTTTCAAATTGTTTTCCAAGATATAGTGGTCTCTTTTGGTATCATGTTATATTCATCATTTCCTTATTGCTATTCTGCATGCTTGTATATTATATTGTATAATATAGTTTATGGTGAACTTGCTCCAATCCTGACTGAATAACAATTTTTTCAGCTTTAGACGACATGATTTGCCACGAGGTTTATGATGCGTATCTTGGTGACACTGACATTACGAATTGTCGGTTGCTTCTACTGATGCAGAGTAGCATATTTTTTTCTTATTTTCTTTCGTGGTATTCTTATCTAGTGAGCTTAGCGGACTTTAGTTCTAGTTGTTTTATATTTATTTTTAGTGGGCTTATTTTCGAGACTATCTAATTTGTAGTGGATCTTTCTTTAAATCATTTATTGAGACTTTTAAGTTTAATCTCTTTGTTTTGACTTAGTTGTGGATAATATATATGGACTGTGTACTTGTATGGATAATGCTTATCATAGACAGACACTATCGTCGACACTGCAGCGTAGGCTGGACTTGTTCACGAACTCGTATCCGAAAAGTGGGTGCGGATCATGACATAAAAGCAGAGTTTACTTCTATAATCTATGTCCGAATAAGAAAGAGCGGACACATGAGTTGGGAATTGGACGAGCGGAGCTGCCAGTGAAGTACTTGGAAATTCCCCTGACGGTTAACTATAGCCGCGATGAAGACTGCAGAATACTTGTTGATTACATACAGAAATGATTGAGGGCAGAAAGCACAATGCCTTTCATTCGATGACAGAATTGAGCTGGTGAGATCTGTCATCCTCTTTATAATGAACTTTTGGCTACAAGCCATTCACCTACAAATGACAACTATATACCGGATTTAAAAATATTGTACGAATTTCATTTGGCATGGGGGGTCCGTGCAATAACCTGGGACACTTTATGCAGGTCGAAAGAAGAAGGAGGTGTCGGGCTATGATCACTAACACTTATACATAGAGTGGCAGGTATCAAAATGGCGTGGAAGTTGCTCCAGGGCAATTCTTGTTGGCCCAATGATTGTATCATGTTTTTGAATATGGTTAATATGTTAAGTTTAGCATTTTATTATCACTAATCTTCATACTTTTGCTATAGCATTTATACTTATCCTTATACCTTTGGTGATATGTGCCTATTGGTTTACATATTAGTAATATGAGCTTATCTATCTTAAATTTAATCGGGGTTTACATATTAGTGATATGAGCTTATTTATCTTAAATTTAATCGGGTTGCCAAAATCAAAACTATGATTTTGATTGTGGTCATTCAATTAAGTTTAATTATTATGATATCACTAACATTTATGCTATCACCTTAGCACTTATACTTAAACTCAGTATTGTCCTAATGTGCATTAAACTTATCATACTTGCTACTACGTATATTATTTTGTTCGCCTAACATGTACATGCAGAAAAGTAATATGCAAGATCAATATGGACTTATGCATATAAAGAAATCACGGTAGGCCAAAGACGACGGAGCCTACATGTTTTATCTGAACCACCCGACGACATCTCCAGAGCCACGCACTCGGGGGTTCCGCTGCCCGGCCAGCGGATGGGGGTCGAGGGGGCAGCACCCCCCGTCGGGGGTTCGAGGCCGAAGCCCCCGAAAGGTATTCATTTTTCACAAACTGGATATCTTTGGACAGCTGACGTCAAGGAATAAGCCAACATCTATCAAGGAAAGAAGCCATGCCATGCCATCATCATTTCAAAACTCTGAAGAATCCTGCACCTGCTACAGTATATCTGAAGTCTGTAATGAGTCTTAGGAATAATTGTAAACACAAAAAATGGATGGCAAAATCGAAAGCTAGGGTAGAAATTAGCCCAGAATCATTTTCGGATGAAAAACGATATACCGACGGTATACCGGTTTATACCGATGGTATACCGATTTTTTTCACAGAAAGTTTCTGTCTACAAAATCGGCATACCGACAGAGTATCGATCTATACCAACGGTATACGGATTCAGTAACGTTGAAAATTCAACGGTCGGATTTTGAACATTTAATGATCCCAACGGCTATATTTCTAGTCGTTGCAATTCTAGACCGATATTTCGACGGTATACCGATTCGTACCGACGGTATACCGATCGTTGACTAAAAAGTTGCCTTTGAGCTCTTTTCAATGATTTGGTTATAAATAGCCTTGAACCCCTTCATTCAAGGTTGATGCTTTGAGCCTAAAAATTTCTAAACCACCAAAGCCTATACACAAACAACTCCACAAAGCTTTTATTTGCCATCCACAAATTGTGTTCAGTTATTGAGTTAAAAAGTAAGATCTTCATCTTGTTGTATATGGAGATCAAAACCTATTATAAAATGTTGAAGATGGAGAGTCTTCAGATCCAAACTCTCAGTTGAAGTTGGAGAGTCTTCAGATCCAAACTCTCGGTTGAAGTTGGAGAGTCTTCGCATCCAAACTCTCGGTTGAAGTCGGAGAGACCTTCAGACTAAAGCTCTCGTGTAAGAAGTTGGCAAGTTCTTCGGATCCAAACTCGTGTTGAAGTTGAAGAATTCTTCGGATCCAAACTCATGTGTAACTATTTACTCAAATAGTGGATTAAAGTCGGAGAGAGGTCCGGGACTGGAGTGCCCCTTGGGAGGATACCAGGATATATCGTGTGTCGGTATTTTTGTTGCTTCTTCTCTTGCACTTATATTTTTAAATTGCCCATTAGCTTGTGCTAAGTGCTTGATTAGTTAGCTTGACCCTATTCATCCCCCTCTACGGTTACTACACTTCTTTGTGGGCGGATTGGACAAAAAGTAGATACTTGAGGAGGACTAATTTCTGGGAATATCGTCAAACCAACAATGAATCGGTCACGTTCAAACAGATCTTATGCCATAGGAGAGATATCAAACTTTGTATTACTCGTATATTTGCTGATGGCAGAAGTACTGACCTGTGGTTGGACCCGTGGATTGGGCATAAGGGTTTATTCTAAATACTTGGCCTACATCTGGATAGGGAGGCTCGGTGGGAGGAACAAGTCAGCTTTATACTGCGGGAAGGCCAGTGGCAGCCTGACTTGCACCGATGGGCACGAGCAGTTACGTCGGACATAATTCAATATAAAGTTGATCCGCACATCGGTCGGGACTTGTGGATGTGGACGGACACTCAAAAGGTAGGCTTTGATGCAGATCATATTGCCAACAAGCTCAGAGCAACGCAAGAGAAGATGGCGAACGACGACATAATATGGATGTCGGGAATACCCCGTAAGATGCAGCTGAGTATGAACAAACTTTTACTTAAACTTCTTCTAACTAAGGATCTACTTCAGAGATTTGGCATTCAGATAGAAGACCTTTCATGTCCGCCAGCAAGAGGAGGAATCTATAGAGCATTTATTCTTCAATTGTGTCATTTTTAAAGGAGTATGGCACTCTCAACTATCCAGATCGTGGATGCAAGCTACTAATATGGAAGATGTAGAAGGTGCAATGCAGCGAGTTCGGGATCGTCGAGGGGATGGCGGGGGAGAGGGTCAACATGGTACCGGAAGACTTGTGCAAGGCTAGCTTCTGCTATATGGCACATATAAAGGGAACGAAACAACAGAGTGTTTCAGGGCACGAAAACGGCTCTTATATGCATTATACATAATGTTAATTATGATGTGAAGGGGATGGGATTTATTATTGACCATCCCTGATAGATGTAGCTTATTCTCTTTCTCACATTAATACAATAATCTGGTTCCTATATATATATATATATATATATATTTTTTTTTTTTTATATATATATATATAAATATATATATATATAGGGTCGTTCTATAATACATCCCCTGGAAAAGGATATATCGATACATCCAAAATTTGGACAATTTATATATATATAGGGTCGTTCTATAATACATCCCCTGGAAAAGGATATATCGATACATCCAAAATTTGGACAATTGGATGTTGATCCAATGGTTTGGATTGAATAATAGAGTAGAAACATCATTTAATGCTGATTTAGACTTTTGACCTGTTGGTAACTTGCTTTAGCAGGTCATTCTTCACTTTAATTTTTTTAATGAGCACCCTAAATTAACTCATATTTACTCTCTCTTTCGTCCATCCAATTTAATATTTCATATTTTTTTTTGGTTACAGGCTGTGGTGGTGTTGGTGTTGGTGGTGGTGGTGGTGGAAAGAGAAACGAAGATGAAGAAGGAAAAAAGAATCGGTCCGAATCGCGTCGAACGTCGTCGAGCCCTCCTAGAACAACGATGAGTACCAGCTGCGCCGAGAAGAATCGGTCCGATTTGCGTCGGACGTCGTCGAAACCTCCTCGAACAAGAAGAAGTACCAGTGACGCCGCTCTAATTTTACTGTCCATGCCATTGTCAAAAATCTTATTTTTCATCTAATAATTTAATATTTTGTTAATAAAGTTACATGTCATGGTGGTGGTGGTGAACTGAGAAAACCTGCTTCTGAGGTCGGGCGGATCATCTGCTCACATATTTAAAAAAAATCCGTATTGATCGGATGAAATATTTTTTTACTTTTCTAATGATAATATTTTCGAAGAGAATATTTTTTTGGACGATGAATGGCCATTCTCTTTGCTTTTAATATGGAGAATGACCATTCTCTTTGCTTTCAACACGACGAATGGACGAAGAATGACCATTCTCTTTGCTTTTAACACGGAGAATGGCCATTCTCCGTTCCTTTAACATGGAGAATGGCCATTCTCCGTTCTTTGAAAACGAAGAATGGACACTCTCTGTGCTTTTAACAAAGTAAGGTACATTTAGGACTGGAAATGTTCAAGTATCTCATATTTTTTTCACCAAATATTTACAATATTTTTAATATCATTTACCAAAGTTTATTCATTTAATATTAAATTATGTTCAAGAAAATCTGAATATCATTTTATCATGCTTCCACTGTATGGCTGCACAAAATTTCTTGCGAGTGTTTGAATATAATTAACCTACTATCAAAGAGAATTTTTCTTATATTACATTATGCATTACACTGGCATCGACTTCATACTGATGGCATCGATGTACTGATAGCAATAACAAGGGATGAACAGACAGGATTATAATTATGCTTCAGCAATAACAAGGGATGAACAGGCAGGATTACAATTTTGCTTCAGCAATAACAAGGGATGAACAGGCACTGGCATCGAATTCATACTGATGGCATCGATGTAATAATTTTTTACAGAAAGCAAAAGACATTACAATCAAATAAAGTTTTAGTGATCCCAGGAATGCATCCGTAATGAGGCCATCTGTAAACCCTAGGAATGCACCCAGGACTCATAAAATCTGTGATGGGCATCTGCAAATCAAATAAATACACCAAAATATCAATATCATCTATGAAGGCCAACTGCCAATCAAATAAACGCTTCAACCAAAAAGTCATAATCAAATTAAGTATACTTCATTCCAAGTCTAATAAACTGCATAATTTACGTTACAGTAATCTGTCCAATCCACGTTAGTAATTCAACATAGAACCTGCATAATTCATAATACAAAAATCTAAGTAAATATCAGACCTACTCTAAATTCAAGACCATATTACATTTTCTAAACAAATTACGAACTATGCACTTAGTACAAGCGAAAAGTTTAGTCTTACAATATTTCAAACACAAAATTTAGTTTGACCGCCATGACCAACAAATATTCAGAACCCTATTACAAGTCAAATATTACTTCCAAATTGAAATAAAAGATTCAAAACTCAAAAGATGAATCTTCATAGCCATCTCCATCTTCTTCTTCTTGTTTTTTTTTCTTCTTCTTCTTTCTCAAAATATCCTTCACCTACACCTTGAGGGACGGATTAAGAAAAATTATAGTCAGTATGGACTCACTCACTACCAAAATAAGTCATATCAGCGACGAAATTAGCGACGCCGACTTAAAACATCGCTAATATTTTTGGATTTAGCGACTCCAAAAGTATGCGTCACAATACGTCGCTGATAGCGACAAACAGCGACATATTACGACTACATTTAGTGTAATAAAAATCAACGTCGTTGATTTGTCGAAAAACGTTGCCAGTTTTATTAGTTCAGCGACGTTTAGCGTCGCAAAGATTAAGACGTCGCCGAATATTAAAGGAAGGCCGACGCTTTGCAACGTATTTACGGACGTCGCTAACTTCTGCTAAATAGGGTTTTCTCGGTTCGACTTTTCATTTCTCCCTCTCCCAAATTTTTTGTTCCCATCCCTCTTCCCCGACCTCGACGACAGCCCGACCCCCTTCCCTCCGGCGCCCCTCATCCTCCTCCTCCACTGCGAGCCCCTTCTCTTCCCTCCGGCGAGCCCCTTCTCCTCCTCCTCCTCCACTTCGAGCCCCTTCTCCTCCTCCACCGCGAGATCCTCCTCCTCCTCCACCACCGCGAGGAGACTGAAGGTAAACCCTAACCCTAATTAAGGTGTTTTTCGTGTCCAAAATGGACACGGAGACACATTACGACCATGTGTTCACTGATACAGCGTGTTCGTGAGGTTTTGGACACTTTGTGTCCATTTGTTGGACACGTGGACACCCCCAAGCTTGCATATATATGTATTTCACCTCTGTACACTTAATTCCCTCCTCCTCCACCATCGAACTTGTCCTCCTCCTCCTCCTCCACCACCGCGAGGAGACTGAAGGTAAACCCTAACCCTAATTGAGGTGTTTTTCGTGTCCAAAAAGGACACGAAGACACATTACGACCATGTGTTCACTGATACAGTGTGTTCGTGAGGTTTTGGACACTTTGTGTCCATTTGTTGGACACGTGGACACCCCCAAGCATGCATATATATGTATTTCACCTCTGTACACTTAATCCCCTACATACACTTGTGTATTTTCGTATTAATTTGGATTTGTATATTGGGTTTGGGTTTCGATATAGTGTTTGATACATTGTTTCACCTTGCAACATTTCTACACTTATTTTAGACAACAAGTATATGAACCAATTAGTCAACATCTATTTGTTGAAGTATGGTACTCCATTCTTCGTAAGTTCTAGCTATATATGTCTCAAGATCCAATACTCAAAAATCCCAAGAAGAAGAAGAAGAAAAGAATAAAATAACATCGCTCAACACCCTATGACAACTCTTTGTAGAATTGTGTTAAAGTGTGAGTTCTACAGTATGGTTCTCTTTGTAGAATAAAATGACATCGCTCAACCCTATCGATCCTCCATACAAGTCTTCCTTCATCTATTGTCTTAAAGTGTGAGTTCTACAGTATGGTTCTCTTTGTAGAATTGTGTCTTATTATAGACAACAAGGGTTTCCTATTTTTACAGGTAACATGGCAACATGTGTAAGGGAACATATAGGTGTGTGTTTGTGTTTGAAAGGGAGTGTCACAAAAGTAAGGCGTGAGCATGTGTTAGTATTTTGAGCTGTGAGAGTGTTTGTTCTATTGAGGTTAGTACCAACTGTATTTTGGCTCCAGCTCCAGCTCCATTTGTATTAATCTACGGTACGACATGGTGATCAGGACATAGTCCCTGCAGCCATTCGACTGGCGAGGCAGAAACTATGTAGTCGTTGATAAAGTTGACTGTCATCCGACCCTCATCCCTCTGCTTTCGAAAATGTACTCAAATTACATGATGGTTCCTTTAGCTTGTTTATGTTACAATTATATTATTTGTGACTATCGATCTTACCAGATGGCACCCATGACCCGAGGAGCGGCACGTCGTTTGAGGAAAATAGTAAATGCTGAGGTGGCTCCTCCTACAGTTAAGGAGGAAGTGGCACCGATTGCTAGTAAGACCGGGAGTTCTATTCATCCAGCACCGATAGCTAGTGAGACCGGGAGTTCTATTCGTACAACACTTGCAAGGGACGACATCTCTCCTCACGCCGAAGATCTCACTTTTTTGAGGTGGTTGCGTGATCGTATCACTGAGCGTTTACGTGAGCAGCGTGGTTCTCATTAGCTATTAGTACTTATTTGTATTGGACTATTTGTATTGGGTTGTTTTTGTATTAGACTATTTGTATTGGACTACATATATGAATTAGTACTGTGTCAATCTCTGGATTGTATTAGACTACGACATGGTGATCAGGACATAGTCCCTGCAGCCATTCGACTGGCGAGGCAGAAACTATGTATCCGTTGATAAAGTCGACTGTCCTCTGACCCTCATCCCTCGGCAATGATGATACGACAACCAACCAGAGAGGATACTCTGAGAGATCTATCTGAGTAGGACGTATACTCTGAGAGATCACCTTTACAAGAATTATATCAGTAGTGGGATTGAGTGTTGGAGGAGATATTATCAGAGTATACGTCCTACTCAGATGGGTCTCTCACCGTTAATATTTTTTTCTGACGGCATGGTGGATGTGCTCCCTCAACAGATTCTTGCTCCAAGACAAAACTTTACCCCGGAGCTCAAGTGGACATCCTTCGTGTAGAGCTCGAGTGAGAGGTTTCTGATAGCATGGTGGTCTCCATTGTCAAAGTATCCATGCTCATCCCACATTGGTTGTGGGACGAGCATGGATACTTTAACAAAGGAGACCACCATGCTGTCAGTAACCTCTCACTCGAGCTCTATACGAAGGATGTCCACTTGAGCTCCAGGACAAAGTTTTGGCTCGGAACAAGAATCTGTTGACGGAGCACATCCACCATGCTGTCAGACAAAAATAGTAACGGTGAGAGACCCATCTGAGTAGGACGTATACTCTGATAATATCACCTCCAGAACTCAATTCCACTACTGATATCATTCTTGTAAAGGTGATCTCTCAGAGTATACGTCCTACTCAGATGGATCTCTCAGAGTATCCTCTCCGGTTGGGTTGTGTTCTGAGCCATCCGTTCTCACATTATTTTATATTTTCGGCGAACCCAGGAATTGGATTCTGTATTTTGTATTTTGGTTTCTGTATTTTGTATTTTGGTTTCTGTATTTTGTATTTTGTATTTTGGATTCTGTATTTTGGTTTCTGTAATTTGGCTCCAGCTCTATTTGCATTAATCTATGGTACGACATGGTGATCAGGACATAGTCCCTGCAGCCATTCGACTGGCGAGGCAGAAACTATGTAGCCGTAGATAAAGTTGACTGTCCTCCGACCCTCATCCTTCGGCAATGATGATACGACAACCAACCAGAGAGGATACTCTGAGAGATCCATCTGAGTAGGACGTATACTCTGAGAGATCACCTTTACAAGAATGATATCAGTAGTGGGATTGAGTGCTAGAGGAGATATTATCAGATTATACGTCCTACTCAGATGGGTCTCTCATCGTTACTATTTTTTTCTGACGGCATGGTGGATGTGCTCCCTCAACAGATTCTTGCTCCGAGCCAAAACTTTGCCCCGGAGCTCAAGTGGACATCTTTCGTGTAGAGCTCGAGTGAGAGGTTCCTGACAGCATGGTGGTCTCCTTTGTCAAAGTATCCGTGCTCATCCCACATTGGTTGTGGGACGAGCACGGATACTTTAACAAAGGAGACCACCATGCTGTCAAGAACCTCTCACCCGAGTTCTACACGAAGGATGTCCACTTGAGCTTCGGGACAAAGTTTTGGCTCGGAGCAAGAATCTGTTGACGGAGCACATCCACCATGCTGTCAGACAAAAATAGTAACGGTGAGAGACCCATCTGAGTAGGACGTATACTCTGATAATATCTCCTCCAGCACTCAATCCTACTACTGATATCATTCTTGTAAAGGTGATCTCTCAGAGTATACGTCCTACTCAGATGGATCTCTCAGAGTATCCTCTCCGGTTGGGTTGTGTTCTGAGCCATCCGTTCTCACAGTGTTTTGTATTTTCGGTGAACCCAGGGATTGGATTCTGTATTTTGTATTTTGGTTTATGTATTTTGTATTTTGGTTTCTGTATTTTGTATTTTGTATTTTGTATTTTATATTTTTGATTCTGTATTTTGTATTTTGGTTTCTGTATTTTGGCTCCAGCTCCATTTGTATTAATCGACGGTACGACATGGTGATCAGGACATAGTCCCTGCAGCCATTCGACTGGCGAGGCAGAAACTATG
The DNA here is from genome assembly GCA_029216955.1 of Iris pallida. Taxonomy (NCBI): domain Eukaryota; kingdom Viridiplantae; phylum Streptophyta; class Magnoliopsida; order Asparagales; family Iridaceae; genus Iris; species Iris pallida. Next base: position 1,525,470 of record JANAVB010014796.1, read on the forward strand.
TAGCCGTAGATAAAGTTGACTATCCTCCGACCCTCATCCCTCGGCAATGATGATACGACAACCTATCAGAATCCTCGACTCTCTTTCGCTTCTTGGATATTGACCTAGCTTCCAATCTCTCATTTCCCTCCGGGTCCACTCTACTCGCAATCTCTTCCTCTTTTATACACGGATCTACAGAATCAATACCATCCAAGGAAGGAAAAACTGAATCAACATTATCTTCCGGATCGTCCTCATCAAGGCATAACGGGCTGTTCAGCGTGCCCAGCTTCTTCAACTTCTCGCTGGCTGCAGAGTCGAAATAGGAACGTGTCCTCTTTGCCGGCCCGGAGCTCTGACTCGCACTCGTCGCCGCGCTACCGGTTTTCTCTCCTCCTCTGACGCGAATCATAAAAAAAGAAATTTCGTACCTCTTCTTCACATAAATATTATTGCCGCTTTGTACTCGAGCCTCCTCGTCTGTGACGCTATCCAACTTCTCGGTGCCTACATTGTCACTCGAATCTCCCCTTCGACTCGTATCGTCCTCTTCTTCGCCTGTCTTTTCGCTCCATGTCTTGCAATCATCTGCTATCATTGCCGACTTATTCGACTCCTTCTCCGATGACTCCGAGGAGGAGGAGGAGGAGGAGGAGGAAGACTCGGAGAAGGAGACGAATGAGTCGGCGGTGATAGCAGATGATTGCAATACAGGGAGCGAAGAAGAGGATGATACGAGTCGAAGGAGAGATTCGAGTGACAATGTAGGCACCGAGAAGTTGGATAACATCACAGACGATGAGGCTCGAGTACAAGGCGACAATGATATATGTGAAGAAGAGGTACGGAATTTCTTTTCTTAATTATGACCCGCGTCAAAGGAGGAGAGAAAATCGGTAGCACGGCGACGAGTGCGAGTCAGAGCTCCGGGCCGGCAAAGAGGACCCGTTCCCATTTCGACTCTGCAGTCAGCGAGAAGTTGAAGAAGCTGGGCACGCTGAGCAGCCCGTTATGCCTTGATGAGGACGATCCGGAAGACAATACTGATCAAGCATCTTCCTTCTCCTCTCCTCCACCATGGCTCTGGACCCATCTGCTCCTCCCTACTTCCTTTCTTCTTATTTGACTCTCTCAACCACATATGATATCCAGCTCAAGTGTAGAGTCGGGGGAGAAAAAGTGGACAGGAAGAGGAGGGGGAAGCAGCACAGCCGACGGCATGACCCGAAGGAAGTACAAATGTTTTCTTCAAATCCGTAGGAGAATTATAAGGATATATCTTTTCACAACATGTCACCTTGTCAAAGACCCTTAATGTGAATATCATGTTATCGCGGTGTCGGAAGACTAACATGTCATAATTTTCTAAGCCGTGTGTTTTGACATAATCCTCCCAACTCTTTCCTCCTATGTAGTAATAGTCTTCCGACACCGCGGTAACATGTTATTCACATTAAGGGTCTTTGACAAGGTGACATGTTATGAAAAGAAATATCCTTATAGTTCTCCTACAGATTTGAAGAAAACCTCTGTAATTCCTCCGGGTCATGCCGCCAGCTGTGCTGCTTCTTCCTCCTCTTTCTGCCCACTTCTTCTCCCCCGACTCTATACTTGAGCTGGATATCATATGTGGCTGAGAGAGTCAAATAAGAAGAAGGGAAGTAGGGAGGAGCAGATGGGTTCAGAGCCATGGTGGAGGAGAGGAGAAGGAAAATGCTTGATCAGAACTTGAGATGGAAAAGTTGTGACGTTGATAGCGTGAGAGAGGGAGAGGGTGAATGGAGAGAGGGAAGTGGCTGCATGTCTTTGGCTCACTCGAGCGATATTTGTCCTCCGACCCTCATACCTCGGCAATGATGATACGACAACCTATCACTATATCTTATATAGTAGTAGATGATGTCTTAGTATTACATTATGTGAGTTCATCTTGATTTTGTTACATTCTTCAGATACAAGATACGATAAGAACATATACTACACCATATGTACAGAACATAGATGATTCACACTAATGTATGCTAGAATGAATTTTGGGTTGTGTTCTGAGCCATTCGTTCCCATATTTTGTGTGATTGTTGTAGTCTTGGTTATAGGGACTAAAACCTGTGTACAGCAAGAAATGGACATTCTGTGATTGTTTGGATCCTATTCTACAGTGAGAAATGGTTATCTTTTTAAACTGCAGGGAGAAATAGATATTCTGTATTTTTTTTTTGCAGATTTAGCGACGTTTACCGACGTTTACCGACGTCCTCCGACCCTCATCCCTCGACAATGATGATACGACAACCTATCACTATATCTTATATAGTAGTAGATGATGTCTTAGTATTACATTATGTGAGTTCATCTTGATTCTGTTACATTCTTCAGATACTAGATACGATAAGAACATATACTACACCAAATGTACAGAACATAGATGATTCACACTAATATATGCTAGAATGAATTTTGGGTTGTGTTCTGAGCCATTCGTTCCCATACTTGGCAATTAAGCCATTCGACTGGCGAGGCAGAAACTATGTATCCGTAGATAAAGTTGACTGTCCTCCGACCCTCATCCCTCGACAATGATGATACGACAACCTATCAATATAACTTATATAGTAGTAGATGATGTCTTACTATTACATTATGTGAGTTCATCTTGATTCTGTTACATTCTTCAGATACTAGATACGATAAGAACATATACTACACCATATGTACAGAACATAGATGATTCATACTAATGTATGCTATAATGAATTTTGGGTTGTATTCTGAGCCATTCGTTCCCATACTTGGCAATTAAGCATGTGAAATAGAACTGATCGTACATGGATGTACTAGCGGATCAACCTCCTGGACCGTAGGTACTTATAAGTATTGACCGTATCGGACTAGTATCGATCTATCATTTTGGTATGGGCCGTATCGGTTGGTATTGGTCTTAGCGAATTGGTATCGTCCTATCCGATATGTATCGGCCGTATAGCTAGGATTCATATTGGCCTTATCGATTTGGTATCGGTCATATCCGATAGGTATCGGCCGTGTTGGATTATTATATACCATTTTGGATTAGTATCGTTGGAAAGCAGTCGACAATGCTTCGTATTGTGAAGTGATATTGTTGTAGACTTGCTTATAGGGACTGAAATCTGTGTACAGTGAAAAATGGACATTCTGAGAACTGGACATTGTGTGATTGTTGTAGACTTGGTTATAGGGACTGAAACCTGTGTACAGTGAGAAATGGACATTCTGTGATTGTTTGGATCCTATTCTACAGTGAGAAATGGTTAGCTTTTTAAACTGCAGAGAGAAATGGACATTCTGTATTTTATTTTATTTTTATTTTTTTGCAGATTTAGCGACGTTTACCGACGTCCTCCGACGTAATTTTGTGTCGATAAACGTCGATAGATAAGCGATATTATCTAGGGTACCGACGTTTAGCGACGTCAATATATGTCGGAGGACGTCGGTAAACGTCGGTGCACGTCGGTAATCATCCCCAGGAATTCCCAGGATTTACCGACGTTTAGCGACTTTGAACATGTCACTAAACCACCGACGACTCGACGGTAATTCGTCGGTAAATTTACCGATGCATAGCGACACGATATATTTCGTCGCAAAGCCACTGACGACACGACGGTAGACGTCGGCATTATACCGACGTATGAATACGTCGGCAAACGTCGATAATTGCGACGTTTGGCGACGTTTAGAAGATCAGCGACTAACATTTCCGCGACCAGCCAGAAACGTCGGTAATTTCGTCGCTAAATATTTTTAGCGACGAATATTGTCGTTTTAGCGACGTCTTTAGGCATCGCTAAAATGACTTATTCTGGTAGTGATTGTATATGTAGAAATGACATCCAAAAATATAAATAGAAGTATCAAAGTGATGGCTAGCATTAAAGTGTCAATGTGCACAATGTGTATTTTTACATAAGAGTTTGGGCTAGCCCCATTTACCTTCTTCAGAGGGAAGGAAAATCTTATTCTTGGTCAGCAAATTCAACCTCTATCTGGTTAATCTTATCCAGAATCAATTTCTGGTTGTCGGATATAGTCTTCATCTCTTTGAAAATATTCTCAAAGTTTGCAGCAACAAAATTGTATAGATAATCAACCCTGTCCTTAGTGTTTTTGATTCCATAAGTTGATGGTTTTCCAGATGTTGATGGTTTGCTTGCAGCTGCTACCCATTTTCCAAACATTCGAGTGAAGGTTAGTTTTCTCATGGGGCCTTTGGTTTTAATATAAACATCCCCTGCTAAGCTTGGGACAGAATGTTTACTAGCCATCGAGCATACAAATCCTCCGAAAGGGAGAGCTGTCCTTGCAGTTGGTTTTCCCACGAGATGCATCATTCTACTGAACATGTAGGAACCTATATCCATCCTTTTTTTTCTTCCCCATATAATAAAGAAATTTTACTCTCTCGGGATGGATGGAAAACTCATGTCCAGTAGGGTTGAGTGTTTGAGATACGTAGGCATGCAACAATTTATACAAAGTTTTTAATTGATCTTTGTATACATTTTGAGCGGTCTTGGCACCCATTGATACACCTGTAATCTCATGAATTACATCCGTCATGGAAACATTATCAATATCTTTCATATCAAACTCAGGAACTGGATCAAATCCATAAAATTCGTTTATGACAACAGTATTTACCCTAATCAGTTTTCCTCTCAGAAACACCAGTTGTTGATCCTCTTCTTTTTCTTTAATTTCAGCCAAAAGATTTGAGTAAAATTCTCTTACTGTTGTTTGGGAGATTTTCTCAAGACAGGATTTGTTCAGTTTCTCCAATTGATAGAATTTCAATATATCCTGGAAAATGGTACATTTACGATGGAGATAGGACGGAGAATGATACATGTATGATGGAGAATGGTACATATAGGACGGAGAATGGTACATTTATGACGGAGAATGTTACATTTGAGACTGTTCTGTAGGGTTGTGAATTTTAAATAGTTTGGCTGTTTAGTTTTGTTTTGAATCTATATAAATTAGTTTTGAAGGCTGGTGAAGATGAATAGTTTGGCTGTTTGGCTGTATAAATAGATTTTAAAGGGTTGTGAAAATGAAACCAATGTTTTCGTATCGATCACCATTAATTATGGTAAATGGCACTGATACCACTAATATGAGTAAAATTTGCACCGCCAGAATTCATCTTGAAAAAGGTAAAATCTGTGTTGGGAAATATCGAAATCTCTTGGATATGATTACACTGAGATGTTGTATTAATGGTAAAATCTGTGTTGGAAAATGTCGAAATCTCAAAAGTGAGCCGTCTTAGGCGTCATTATATCACAGTCCATTTTATTTATAAAAAAATTAATCATATAAAAAATTATTGACAAAAGTAAATTTTGTCAAAATGGAGAATCGAACTCAGAAAAAATATCTTGCACCTTAAAGAAATGAGTTAGAAGCGTATTTAACTATAATTGGACAAAATTCATATTATAAGTTGGTGGTGAAACTTTTGAATTCCTAAAATACCCTTGAGTATTTATAAACATGATGTTATTATGTCAGGAATGCCAACTTGCATGTCATTTATGTTTAAGAGTCAAAGGAATAAAGTTTGCATGCAAGTTTTATTTTTCCATATAACATTATGTTCCAATGGTAATAAATTTTATTTTTTATTACCATTTTCTAAAGGTTATTAGTCTCAATAGAAAATAAAAATTAAAAAAAAATGTACTTCTAATCTCTAGAAATATAAATAGTCACCTGAAAAAGATGAAAAGATGACAACTGACTTTATAATATTATAATTAAAATACGTACAAAGTACGTATATGTAGACTAGTGAAAATATGAAGAAATGCATGCATGCATGCTAATGTTTTCACCATTCACCCCAGGAATGATTGATGATATCTAAATCATTATACATCTCGTATCCAGGTTCCCCTGGGACTGGGATTACATCATCAAAGGGTCGTTTAAACGTCTGTATTAAATAACAAATTTTCCAGAGATCGTCGTCGAAGTGCACGTTGAAGAACCCACGTATGTCGAGCACGCGAAGACCCTTGCAGTTGCATATGATAGATCGCATCGTGTCTCCATTGAACATGCCGAATCCCATTTGTAGGTGCTCGAGACGCGACATCGAATCAGCCACGTCCTTTTCCTCCGTCTCGTTATGCGTGTCCAGCACGAATCTGTTCCTGGGCATAAAATCTGGAGGGGGCATGTTCCTCCTCAGCTTGACCAGACGGTGGAAATACTTTCCGACGAAAAATATTCCAGTCGACGTGATATAGAGGCAGTAGCTAATATCGAGTTCTTCAAGCACCGGGAGAAACTCCAAGTGTTTCACGAAAGTTTCATCACTCACGTCGTACTTCGGAATGCGTAGCACCCTTAGAAATTTTCCACTGTATTATAAAAATGGAAAACATCAATAGAAATTAACAAAAGTATACGTAAAATTTTGTAATAGAAAAAATAAAGTATTAGAATAAGACCAAATAAAATTTTGCACTGGCCTTAAACATGCAAAACAGAAGGCTACTTCGTCGAGCTTGTACGCGGAGAAGGACCCTAGATATCCCCTACTGCAAGCCACGAGCTTCTTTACGGTCAAACTAATCTCAGCGGTTTGCTGGGTCCTCCGGCACCACTGTACCAAATCGACGTTAGACCAATAGTCTAAGGGACCGTTGAGTGCCTTCCACCACGAACGGCAAACTGGGGCCACGTTGCACATTACCTCGTCCGCCGGCTTCCCCGACAGTACCAATATCATCGAGAGAATCTCGGTAGGGATGACGGTCCATCTGCTGCAGTTGATCTTGCTCTTGCTCTTGCTCCTCTCTATTGCGACTGTTCTTCTTCTTCTCTCCTTTGTTTCTCTCTAGTTGGATGGGTTCTCTTCTTTGGAACATTTAACCCCTCATTTTGGAGGTGTAACCTGCTCGTGGAGGGGTGTGACCGAACAAGGCACGAATCTATTGGAAAATGACGGTAATGCCACTGTATTAATATTAGCAATTAGTCGTTTGGGCTCCCAACATATTTGGGTGATGCCATCTCCCATTATGTGGCAGATGACATAACAGCTGACATGGCAAATTTTAACCCCAAAAATTAATTATCCAAATTTTTTTAATGTTAATATTAATGTTAATGTCAATATTAATATTAATATTAATATTAATGTTAATGTTAATGCTAATGCTAATGTTAATATTAATATTAATATTAATGTTAATTTAATATTAAATTATTTATTTACTATTAATGTTAATTTTATTGTTAAATTTTGCCATGTCAGCTGTCATGTTATCAACCATGTCATATGCCACATAATGGAAGATGGTATCACCCAAATTTTTTGGGAGCCAAATAGCATTTTCGTAATATTAGTTTCAATTATATTTTAAATTTTAAATTAACAGAAAAACTAATGTAGATTTATTATTAATGCTACTGTTAAATTTTTCCGATCATACCTCGATACTTACGAATGTCGACTGAGATACCGTCTTCATCATTATCAAGTTTTGTCGTTGTTGCCATAGGAGTCCCCATTGACTTGGATGAGTCAACTGTTGGGAACCCTTTGTCATGCCCCGATCCGGGAAATCGCTCTCCCTCGATAGATTTTACCTGAATCATCGTCTTCGCTGGGGCGTAATATCGCACGAGCCTGGAGTTGCGCTCGTATAAGGCAAGATAACAGATTCACAATAGTGTTTATAGCTCAAATTGATAACATAAGCAGCGGAAGAAAAACGTAGTATACAACAAGAATCCCTTTTATTGATAATTAACTGAAGGTTACAATGGCTCTGAATAGCCCAACTTAACATGCCAATTGGCTACAACGCTCATGATCTCTCTAGCTCACAAAGGATTATATTGTTCAAACATTATGCCTCTTTATAGCCAACAAGTAGTCTTCGGCTGAACATCTCCATGTCGCAAGTCCGAACGCCAATACGGTAGCTCCTTTTGAACGCTAAGGACTCCATATGCCTCGGCACGTCCAAGCCGAGCCCCGCCTCGAGCCGAACATATCCTGAACTTGTCCACTACCATGTCCCTGCGACAGATACAGTTAGACATAATCTTAACATAAACATAGTGATCGTGCTCATCTCTGTCCCATTTCGCTTAGCCTGTAAGGTTAGAACTTTACATAAGAAATCATATCATTTCACTCAACCAACCAACCATAAACTTAAACATATGGATAAGGGTGGCAGGCCCTGCGCCTGCACCCAGCGCTAATCTCAGCCCACCGGCCCTATCTATATGAAGGTCACGGTGTTTCGCACCGTAATGTATCTTTGGCATCCTTATGTGTAAGCCTATGATCGCTTCGATACGGGTTGCTAGCCCAATATCCGAAGGATCCCAAACTTACTGATATTATAGCTTATCATAACACTGGACGGTCGCAACCCGTCCTAATGATGTGCACCATAAATACCATACATAATTCCCTCATTTGAACTACTCGATTGATTCGGCCTACCGTGCCCATGCCACACTCCGTTGCAAGGCGACGATTTAGTTTTGCGGACACTTTACTGAATAAAGCAAAATGTCGACCTCTTATCATCCAGCATAAAAGCATAGTTTGCACACCAGATCAACTAAAATCAGCACTTGCTCAAACGGGACTTATCCTTTGCATCGATTCGATTCATAGATTCTAATCGACACAAAGCTTACCTTTGGCCAACGTAACTCTTGCATCTTTGTCCCCAAACAGATTGGGAATTTTGTAGCACAAACTCGATAGATGGTGCAGTATTTCTATCGCCCAAGTCATACTTTCTATGACGAGCTTTGAGATAGTTGTAGTGCCTCGTCCCTACATCGACCCCCGTTTTCGTCTATGGGGTGTACGAGAAAGGAACAATGTCGCTACCGATTCGGTTGGGACCGATAGGTCAGAATCGGCCGGGTCGATCGAACGGGAACGGTTGAATTAAGATCCATTCCATGTTATGGAATGGCTTCTCTGGAACCAAGTCCCATATTCAGCGGGTTGCAAGTGATCGCGTAGGCGACGTCAGCGCAGCCAACTAGTCGCTCGCTTGAAGCAAGTCTAAGGCGAGTGGCTGACCTCCTTCGCCTCATCCCTCTTCGACGTCACTGGCATCACAAGCCATCCTCGAGGAAACTACTGCCTTGTCGACAAGTTATCCATAACCGTACGAAGACATATTTTTCTTTTAGTTATTAAGACATAGCCTACATTCTCTTTGAAAACTCAATCCTTTTCCCGTGTTCGTGCCCTTGCATTTATCCTTTCATTTGCAACAACATTATCGATTTACCTAGGAAGGGGGTCGAGAAGAGAAGGGTCATCCACTCACCTTGAGTTTACTTTAGGCGAGAGAATGGATCTTAATTCAACCGTTCTCGTTCGATCGAGTTGATCGATCCCGACCTATCGGTCCCGACCGAATCGATAGCGACAGTGTTCTTTTCTCGCGTACCCCGTGGACTGAGTACGGGGCACGATGTAGGGACGGGGCACTACAGCTATAGACTAAGATGTCGTCTATGAACACTATCACGAACTGATCCAAATAGTGCATAAAGATACGATTTATGGGGTCCATGAATACGGCTGGCACATTGGTCGCTCCAAATGGCATAACAAGGAACTCCCAATGTCCATACCTCGATCTGAATGATGTCTTCGGGATGACTTGCTCTCTGACTCTGATCTGATGGTACCCTCATGACAGCAAGTCAATATTCGAGAATACAGCCGCTCCCTAGAGCTAATCAAATAAGTCATCAATATACGGTAATCAACACATAATCTTGACGTACCATCCTTCTTCTTCACAAGAAGCATCGGTGCTCCCCAAGGAGATCCACTAGCACGAATGAATCCTTTGGTTCTGAGTTCTTCAATCATCTTGTACAAGATTGCCAACTTTGAAGGTGCCATCCTGTATACTCTCTCTGATACTGGTGCCGTCCCTGGAATCAAGTCAATGGTGAAAACTCTGCCTCACCGGAAAATGAGAACTCTGCCTCACCGGGAATACCAAAAATAATCCTGCCAATATGGCAGTCTATTCTTGTGTATTGCTCCTTCAACCAATCCATTCCTAGGCCAAGGGACCGATTCGGCCTGCCGCAAAAGGGTCGTCGTCTAACCCAGCTATAGTCCGTGATGGCTTGACATTGTCAGTGGCCTTCACACCCTTTCACTGCTTAACAAATGCACGTGACACGGGACGGTGCTTGCTATACTTCGATAGCCCAACAAAACTCTTTTCTAATGTGTTCGTGCAACGACTTGACAAGCAAGGGCTACGTCAAGCCTTGCATCGAGGGAACGTGTTGTGCACGCGTTCGACTTGAACAATCAAGTTCTTTGGGTGCATAGACTTAAGCAAGAAGCAGTGAAATACGACTTAAACTACGGGATAAGCGAATGTTAATATTAATTGTAGTTCCAATTACATTTTAAATAAAAAAGAATACAATTTTAACTTTAACTAGTTTGAAGTAAATGTTAAATCAAAAAATATTTCAAATTTTAGTATTAATATTAGTTTCAATAATATTGTAAATTTTAAATTAACAGGTATGCCACGGTATTAGAAACCTAGCTAGCAGATGTCACGTTGCTCGGGCTCGGTTAGTGTTCGTCTATACTCGTACGTGCGAACTAGTTATTAGTAATGAAAACCAAAAATTGAATTTTAAGTTTAAAATCTAGTCGAGCTTGATCCTTTCTCTTTATCCCATCTCCCACACTCTCTTTCTCTCTCTCTCTCTCTCTCTCTCTCTCTCGGGTTCTCTCTCACAGGTTGTGTTCTTTACACAACAGATTCCGTAGCATTAAATGCTGCTGTATGCGTTATCCTACACAATTTAATAATAAACACTGATACCATATCATTAAAAGAGTAAAAGTTGTCTTGGAAGTTATAAAAAATTACTTTGTATTGTCTTCTCAAGTTAATAATAAACACAACCCATAACAAGACAATAGGGTTGCATAGCATTAAATTCTGCTGAATGCGTTATCCTACAGAAGAGGGCCACGTGGAGAATGTTGTTGCATGCTTCCTCATGCGTTATTAGCTACACAATTTAATAATACATGTACCCAGAAGACGAGAAAGTTGCATTGTTGGAAGTTATTTCCTTAAAATTATGCTTTTTCCTAGAATCACTCAAGATTTTCATGAGCCATCAATAGAGGGCCACGTGACGGAGGTACAAGGAAGACGAAAAGGTTATGTTGTTGCCTTGCTGGAAGTTGTTTTTTTCTGAATAATGCTTTTGCACCTCCAAATTGTACTTTCAAACTGTCCATCCTTACGTGGCAGCTGACGTGATATGTTGATCTGGCAGCTGACGTGGCAAATTTTTTTAAAAATAAAACTAAAAATAAAAATTAACATTAAAGTTAATGTTAACATTAACATTAAAATTAATATTATCGTTAACATTAACAATAATATTAATATTAATATTAACATTAACATTAACATTAACATTAAATTAACATAAATTAATATTAATATTAAATTAACATTGATATTAACGTTAAATTATTATGGAGAAAATTAGGTAGTTAACTTTTTGGATTAAAATTTGCCATGTCATCAGTCATGTCAGATGACACACACTATTATTTAACATGCCACATCAGATGGGAGGGCTATATATTAGAAGGACAATTTGGAGGTACGAATAGCATTACTCTTTCTTCTTGTATTGTTTCTTGTCCTTCGTTTCTTCTGCTGATTTCTAACACACACTATTTTCTTCAATGTCGACGTCGCATGGAGAAACTGATCGTCGTGTGGAAGATTTTGTCGATGAAGAAAGCTTCCTTTCAAAAGGAGTGTCAGATGATTTGGATGATGAGCAAAGTTTGGAAGCTATTAACTTAGGAGACAGTAAAGAACAAGATGAAGAAAATACCGAAAGAATGCATCATAACGATGACGACGACATCAACGCAAATAATGAAATGTTATTTCGCATCACCCTTTCTAATGGATTTAAGAAATGTATTATATTTTTACATTTATTTCTCATATTTATTTTATTTTATTCTGTTCTTAGGGACGACGGTGAATCTCCATTGGATTTCGATGCAGCGACGATGAAAAAAATATTGCAGTCTGCCAACATTAACAAAGATCCAAAATAACTCTTAGAAGAAGATATTGTTGGCCTACAGTTCAAATCTATTGAAGAAGCAGAGATATTCTACCGGATATATTCAAAAGCATATGGTTTCAGTATTAGAAAGAACGAGGTAAAGAAAAACAAGTCTGGGATGGTGATGGTCCGTAGTTGGTGTTGTTCGAATGCAGGATTCAGACACAAGAAATACAAGGAAGCTCCTAACAGGGTTCGCGAGCCAAGAAGTGAAGCAGAAGTGGTTGTAAAGCAATTTTTCGTATTGGGTACAACGATTCTACAAAGATGTGGGTCATCAAAAAATTTCATGTACTTAACAACCATAGCCCGACGAATGATTATGAATCAGTTTTTTGAGATTCCATCGTAAGATATCACCCGCAGAGTTGGAAGAAGTTAAGATTATGAAGCAATCAGGGATGGGGACTGGAGCGATATGGAATTTAATTGTCCACAGAAAATGTGGCTGGGATAAGGTTGGATGGACGAAAAAGGATTTATACAGCGCTCTAGCTCAAGATAGTAGAGCACTAGACGATGTTGATGCTACGACAATACTTACATTTCTTCAATCTAAGGAAGGCATTAACCCAGATTTCTTCTACGCGTACAAGGTAGACGAAGATTCCAGATTGACCCATCTCTTTTGGGCTGACGATGTATGTCGATTTGATTACGAATTATTTGGAGATTCACTAGCATTTGACTCTACATATAAAACAAATAGAAGTCAAATGTCGTTGGTGGTTCTAGTAGGTACAAACAATCATGCAATGACTTGTGTGTTTGGGTTTGCAATGATCCTTAATGAGACTGCAAAGACATATTCTTGGGTTCTAGAAAAATTCCAAGAGTGTATGAATGGCAAATTATCAGTGACAGTTCTCACGGATGGTTGCAGATCCATGAATAAAGCAATTGAGGATTTAATGTCCAGCGTAGTTTATCGAACGTGCTCATGGCATATCCTAAACAATGCTGCCAAACATGTACACCGAGAGGGTTTTCACAATAAATTGAGTCTTCTGATTAAAAGGTACATCGCACACTTGCTACTTTACTTTGAAGTTTACAATATTACAACTTTAGTTACTGTCCATGTTTTCTAAACAGGTACTATTCAGTCGAAGAATTTAAAAATTGTTGGCAGCAGATGCTAACGGATTATAATGTAGAGAACAATGAGTGGACCACTGCATTGTACAGAATGAGGCAGCGATGGACGGACACATTTCTACGTGGAAATTATTTTGGCGGATCTACTACAACAAATAGATGTGAATCTATGAACGCATTTCTGAAAAGATTTTTGAATGAGAGGCTGCCACTATGGAAGGCCCTTCAAAATTGTGACTTCGGTTTGGCGGCCTTACGTTACGGCCAGATGAGTAAGCATGTCACTGAGAAACTCTCAACACCAGTTGTGAATCAAACTAGCATGGCCGTAATAGAAGATAAATTTGCCGCAATTTATACTAAAACGGTGTTTATAGAGGTAAGGAAGGAAATCACACGTTCTGATGCATATACTGTTCTCCATCATCACATCATAAGAGAGGCAGAAGTTTGCACTATCCAAAAGTATATGTCGCCAAACAGTGTCAACCGGAAGGTTACATTTGATCCGGCCGACAATATCATAAATTGTGAATGCTTGTAGATGGAGACCAAGGGGATTCGTTGTAGGCATATTTTTTCAGCAATGAAGAGATTGCAAATTGGAGATATTCCAAAGAACTTGATAAAATCTCGTTAGCTCAAGGATTGCAAAGAGAGTTATCTCTCCGGACCTGGCGCAGAAAGAAGATTCATCCCCCCAGACAGTATTGAGAGCAGAAGGTATGGTGGTATTAATGAGCAAGTTAATCTGTTTACATACTATTGTAAAAAATTAAGCAAAATTCAAGAGAGGGGAACGGAGTTGATGTCGTCTGTTCTGATGGAGTTGAAAGAAGTGGTGACCGATATTGGTGAAGAAGAACAAATGGTAGCTGATGCAGTTCATGGAGTGCATGAAGCTTTAAAAGAGCCAAATCCGGTAGCAATAAAAGGAAGGCCTTCTCAAGGGAAATCAAGCCAGCCTACAGTAAGTCAGACTATCCCGAAGCCTAGAACTTGTAGAGTTTATAAAAAATCGGGTCACAATTTTCGTAATTGTAAATTACGAAAGCGAAATAGCGACAAAGAGCAAATGGAATCAAATGAAACATCGTTGACTTAAGATAATGTCTTTCCTATGTGGAAAGATGTCATTCACACAAGACAATTAGATAAAAAATATGTTCTCCAATGTAAAAGTTTTAGAAGACAATTAGATAAAAATGCATTTATTCAACTTCCAAAACAACTTTTTCACTTCATCTTTTTTATATGTATAAAAGTTATTTTGAAGGGGCAGATGCTCACATTCTAAATCGTTTTAATACTGGGAACGACATTCTCTGTGTAATTCAAAACGGAGAATAGCATTCTCCGTTTCAAATGACACGGAGAATATCATTCTCCGTTTAAATTAAAACGGAGAATGAACATTCTAATGTGTTTTTAACACTGGAAATGTTATTCTCCGTTTCAAGTTAGACAGAGAATGCCATTCTTCGTTCCAAATTAAACGGCGAATAGAATCCTCAATCGTTTTAACACTGGGAATGCTATTCTCCGTGTAATTGGAAACGAAGAATGCTATTTTTCGTTTAATAAAACACGGAGAATAGCATTTTCTTTCGTTGTAACTCTTGTAATGCTATACTTCATTTAAATGGCACAAAAAATGCGGTGGAAACATGATTAATTAATAAAATTTGACAACATATTTAAGAATGTGAAGTTTTTAATCTCAATATTTCCATTTTTCAAATATTTGATTAAATTTTTTAACATTTTTTTTTGCAATGAGCCGTTCTATACTCGAAAAATTGAAAAGGGACAGATTCGTTGGTATTAATTTTCGAATATTTGATTAATATTTGAGTAAAATTGAAACCCTCAGAGTTGGCAGAATTCGAAGGGGCAGATTCATTGGTATTAATGGCATATAAATGGCAGTAGTTGGGAGAGTTTGTTCTCGTCTTACTTAGCATTACTTGAGAAGGGGCAGATGCATAGGTATTGATGCAAATAAATTGAATTGAATTCGAAGTGGCTGCCACTTGGCGCATGAGTCCGAGTTATTCTTTGCCTATAAATGGCAGTAGTATAGGGAGAGTTTGTTCTCGTCTCACTTAGCTTTTCTTGTGGAGATAGACTCTACCGATCCCCCGCCTTGGCAAGACTCTTTCCTCTTGGTTGTCGATCTCATCGTTCGAAGAAGCTTTGGTGGTGTAGTCCTTCAGAAGACTGAGATGTGCCTAGTGGACTGTCCGTGTTCGTGCACTTCATCGACTGTGTGCCAAGATGTTGGTTTCTAGATGAGCACTAGGGTTTGGGTTGATTGCCAACCCACACTCTGTCGAAGCGCCCGCACGTCGATTCGCTTGGACTATGCACGGTGTTCCTTTGTCGCAAGGAGTTCCTTTGTTCAAGGTGTTCCATTGCTCCGACGATGCACGATGAAGTGAATTCCTTTGCAGATCCTTTGCCTCAAGGAATTCCTTTGCAAGGTCCTTTGCTCTCAAGGAATTTCTTGGCACTAAAGGAGTTCATTTGACTCCTTGATTGCATTCCAATTTTTGTAATACTGGAAGAGCCACAAGAACTACTTTGCCTCAGTGAGTTCCTTTGCTCGGACGATGCACGATAAAGTGATTTGCCTCAAGGAGGCATCCAATGGTTCCTATGCTCTGACGATGCACGATGAAGTGATTTGCCTCAAGGAATTCTTTTGCCTCACGGAGTTCCATTGCTCTGACGATACACGATGAACTGAATTCACTTCATCGTGCATCGTCGGAGCAATGGAACACCTTGAGGCAAAGGAATTCCTTGAGGCAAATCACTTTACCGAATCATCATCAGAGCATAGGAACCGTTGGATGACTCCTTGAGGCAAATCACTTCATCGTGCATCGTTAGAGCAAGAGCAAGATGAATTCCTTTAGGCACAGGAACAGAAGCAAAGAAATTCCTTGAGAGCAAAGGACCTTACAAAGGAAATCCTTGAGGCAGAGCACCTTGCAAAGGAATTCACTTCATCCTGGAGATGGACTCTACCGATCCCCCGCCTTGGACTGTCTGTTTTCGTGCACTTCATCGACTGTGTGCCATGATGTTGGTTTCTGGAAGAGCCCCTGGGTTTGGATTTATTGCCAACCCACGCTCTGTCGAAGCGCCCGTATGTTGATTCGCTCGGACTATGCACGGTGTTCTTTTGTCGTAAGGAGTTCCTTTGTTCAATGTGTTCCATTCGTCCGACGATGCACGACGAAGTGATTTGCCTCAAGGAATTCCTTTTCCTCAGGACGTTCTATTGCTCGGAAGAATGCAAGATGAAGTAAATTCCTTTGCAGGTCCTTTGCTCTGACGATGCACGATGAAGTGATTTGCTCTGACGATGTCCGCATGCAGCTCAAATTCAACTTTTTTCTTGTTAGTAGGATTTTGTGTAGTAGTTTAGACTTTCATATGTAAATAAAAGTCAAACTTAGCTTAGTTTTCACAATGTAAATGTAACTCAAAAATAATTTTATTATAAAAGACAAAGCAGAGCAGACATTATAAAACACAGAAGTTCCTTGCCCAATTACATAATTACGTTATTGTTTTACAATGTCATTGCTAGGTTGGTTGTGTTACATATTCTCTTGAAAGCAAATTCTTAGCCCATACCAACTTCATTATTTCTTAGCCCATACCAACCTCGTCATATTCTCATCAAGCTCATCTTCATTCTCCTTTTCAAAAATAAATAGAGAATAACATTCTCCGTTTCAAAAGACACGGAGAACGTCATTCTCCGTTTAAATAAAAACGAAGAATGAACATTTTAATGTGTTTTACCACTGGGAATGTTATTCTCCGTTTCAAGACAGACGGAGAATGTTATTATCCGTTCTGAAATAAACGGTGAATAGAATCCTCAAACGTTTTAATTTAAACGGGAAAGTTATTCTCCGTTTCAAGTAAACGGAGAATGCCATTCTCCGTTCCAAATAAAACGGAGAATATAATCCGAAGGGGCAGATTTATTGGTATTAATGGCATATAAATGGAAGAATTCATTGGTATTAATGGCATATAAATGGTAGATTCATTGGTATTAATGACATATTAATGGCATATTAATGGCATATAAATGTCATTCTCCGTTCCAATTGGACGCATCAGTACACGGAGAATGGTGTTCACTTGGCAGAATTCGAAGGGGAAGATTCATTGGTATTAATGGAATATAAATGGCAGTAGTTGGGAGAGTTTGTTCTCGTCTTACTTAGCTTTATTTGAGAAGGGAAAGATGTATTGGTATTAATGCAAATTAATTGAATAGAATTCGAAATGACTGCCACTTGGCACATGAGTTCGAGTTGTTCCTTGCCAACAAATGGCAGTAGTTGGAAGAGTTTGTTCTAGTCTTACTTAGCTTTACTTGAGAAGGGGCAGATGCATTGGTATTGATGCAAATTAATTGAATTGAATTCGAAGTGGCTGCCACTTGGCGCATGAGTCCGAGTTGTTCCTTGCCTATAAATGGCAGTAGTGTAGGGAGAGTTTGTTCTCGTCTCACTTAGCTTTTCTTGTGGAGATGGACTCTACCGATCCCCCGTCTTGGCAAGACGCTTTTCTCTTGGTTGTCGATCTCCTCGTTCGAAGAAGCTTTGGTGGTGAAGTCCTTCAGAAGACTGAAGCTTTGGGTTGATTGCCAACCCACACTCTGTCGAAGCGCCCGCACGTTGATTCGCTCGGACTATGTACGGTATTCCTTTGCCTCAAGGAGTTCCTCCGTCTCAAGCTCCTCCTTGGCACGTTGACGATGAAGTGATTTGCTCTGACGATGCACGAAATTCATCTTCCTCTTGCTCTGACGATGCACGATGAAGTCATTTGCCTCAAGGAGTTATCCAACAATTTCTATGCTCTGACGATGCACGATGAAGTGATTTGGCTAAAGGAATTCCTTTACCTCAAGGCGTTCCATTCCTTCGACGATGCACGACGAACTGAATTTACTTTATCGTGCATCGTCAAAGGAAATGGAACTCCTTGAGGCAAAGGAATTCCTTGAGGCAAATCACTTCATCGTGTTTCGTCAGAGCATAGTAACCTTTGGATGACTCCTTGAGGTAAATCACTTCATCGTGCATCATCAGAGCAAGAGCAAGATGAATTCCTTGAGGCACAGGAACAGAAGCAAAGGAATTTCTTGAGAGCAAAGGACCTTGCAAAGGAATTCCTTGAGGTAGAGCACCTTGCAAAGGAATTCACTTCATCCTGGAGATAGACTCTACCGATCCCCCGCCTTGGCAAGACTCTTTCCTGTTGGTTCACATCAAATGACACGGAGAATAGAATTCTCCGTCTTATTCAACTTTTTCTTGGTTGTAGGATTTTATGTAGTAGTTCAGACTTTCATATGTAAATAAAAGTCAAACTTTTCGTGGTTTTGACAATGTAAATGTAATTCAAAAATAATTTTATTATAAAAGCAGAGCTTATAAAAGATAGAAGTTTCTTGCCCAATTATATAATTACATTGTTGTTTTACAATGTTATTGCTTGGTTCGTGTTACATATTTGCTTGAAAGCAACTTCTTAGCCCATACCAACCTCATCATTGTAATCTTCTGGTGAGTTTCATCTTCATTTCCTCCCAGTATTTCGAAGGGAGTAGTCGTCAACATATTCATATAATACGCCGTATATAAGAGGCAGTTGGGTGCCCGTTGTTGTAGGCAATTTGGAGAACAATTCAGCACTTTGCTCTCATACTCCATCTTCGTCGGACATCTCTCCCTTATCATATCAACTTTTCTCCTGACGATAGGCTCTAAGTTCTTCTTCATTAATTCTGCATCCACCTTGCACTTTTTGTACGTGGTTTGCCTCAAGGAGTTATAGTGTGTCCAGTCGTAGGAGATAAAGTTGAATGTGAGCAGAGTATAGTGTTTGATGGGTAAATTAAAGAGTGAGATGAATAGCAACTCTATGTTGTCCTCCAAACCCATGACTAAGTCTACTACATCTGTTTGGAAGTCTTCAAGGGCGTCGGATTTTGCGTCTGGTTCATTGGCACGTTCAACGATGTTCTGTTTCCCAAAAATAAAACACAATATTATGAGTAATTTTTTTCTGTCATTTTTCATCGGTGTACACATGAATATGGATTTTTCTGTTTGAATTCTTACCAATGTGTGGGGCATCATGAATGCAGACCACTTATGTGATTGGGGCGCCGGCTTTTGCTTCTAGATCAATGGCACGTCCTTTGAACTAGACGGGGCACACCTTCTTTTAATGCCTTGAATTTCTCTTAGCTTCCTTATTATTAGGTTCAGTATACTAGCCTCTATGTCTTCATAGTTGAGTATGTCTTGTAGGTCTATTGCCGACAGCTGGACTGAAACTCAATTTTTACCCTCTTTCGATGAAAATAAGTATACAATATCACTGCACATAAATTTAGTTTAGATTAAATTAATAAAGATAGATTCTCATTACATAATTGTGAAAAAAGTCTAAAAAAAATAAATAAAAAAAGGGTTCAGAATACATACTCTGGACACTTCTTTTTGGGAATTACGATGTCGATGTATTGCTTCTTCAGCTCTTCATCGCATCTTTCCAAAGTAAGAGTTCATCACATTCCTTTAGTATGACACGGTTCTTCTTTAATTCAGCCATTTTGGCGTCTCCTCCGAATTTTGGAGCGGCATTAATCTTCCGCTTTTTATTAGCCTCTCCAACTGTATTCTTTTCCAAGGGAGTAACATCTTCAACGGCTAATGGCGCTGATGGTTTTCTGAACCTCTTTCCTCCCAATCCTCCTCTTCTTTTGGCTTCTTTTGGAGCAGCAAGTTCAGCAGCTGCTTGAATCTCCTGACGCTGCAATGCTACAACCATGGCTTCGAGATTAACAATTTTTCCATCCTTTTCAGTGGCTTCAATATTGAACGATTCAACTTTATTTTGAAGCTCCCTTTTCTCCTCAACGAGCCTTTTATTTGTTTCTCTGAGTTGTTCGATTGTTCGCACTAAAATAAAACAAACAACAATAAAATGTACGGAGAATGACATTCTCCGTGTAATATAATACAGAGAATAGTATTCTCCGTTTGGAATTACACGGAGAATAACCTTTCCAGTATCGAAATGATAGAGAATAGCAATTATCCGTTTCAAATAACACGGAGAATGCCATTCTCCGTGTTATAATCCACGGAGAATAGCCATTCTTCTGGAAGATTACAAATCAGAAATTTGAAATAAAAAAGATTTTACCTTGTGCATGTAGCTCTGCAATAAGAACAGAATTTTGCTTTCTCAAATCCTCCCGTTCATGCACAGAGCCCTCCATCACAACGTTGACTGCACGTTGTTGCGCTTCTTCTGCCTCGAGCTCTTTCAGCTTTTCTTTGAGTATGGCATTCTCAAGGTTGGATACACGTAACTGCGCTCCTTGTGCCTCCATCTCTTTTTAACTTTTCTTTGAGTTCTTTATTCTGCGCAAGAATATCAGAATAATGTCTTCTCAAATCCTCCAATTCATGCACAGAGCCCTCCATCACAACGTTGACTGCACGTTGTTGCGCTTCATCTGCCTCGAGCTCTTTCAGCTTTTCTTTGAGTATGGCATTCTCAAGGTTGGCTGCACGTAACTGCGCTCCTTGTGCCTCCACCTCTTTTAAATTTTCTTTGAGTTCTTCGTTCTGCGCAAGAATATCAGAATAATGTCTTCTCAAATCCTCCAATTCCTTTGCTGAGTCGTCCATCACAGTGCCCATTTCATGATGTTGTGGTACCCGTTGTTCATCAAAATTATCCCCACATACTTCTTGGTGTTCTTTATCTCCCTCTTTTTCAACTTCTTCTATAGATGACTCATCTTCTTTGTGTCGTTCTTCTTTCCTAACAGGTATAACCAGATCTTCCAATATCATCTTCGATCTCATTTTTTTGTGATATTCGGCCTTGAAAAAGTTTGAGTTTTCGTACCCATTCTATGTAAAAAAATCTTGGGTAATCAGGAATTGGGGCGAACTTCCTTTCCATAAATTTACTATGTTCTGCAAACCAATAGAGGAAGTATATTGTGCAACCTTCCAATTTGTGGAAAGCCATTGAGTAATCCTCCTGTTCAGTTTTTCTTCTACTCCTCTTTACGTTATCCATTACATATGCCAGGATTAACCTTGGCCAGCATATACTGTTGATGACGTCCACACTGTCTACCAAGGCCAAGAATCTGTACGACAAATTTGAACCGCCAGACTTTGTGAAGAATACTGTTTGGCACAAGTGGAAGATTATTAGCTTGGCCAAATCATCCGGATTAACAGCGTTATCTCTGCCACGAAGCCGTCATAACAATTCAAAGAACTTGTCTCTCACTTCCTTATTCGTGACTTCTGCGTGTTTGCCCTTAGAATTAGCCAGCAATCTTGTGAAGTGATCTCTACACAGGCTCAATGATGCTGGTGGTGTGGGCTGCAGTTGTTTTTCCTTTATCAATCTTCTGTAAAAAACATTATTATCGCTTTCTTCATTCAGCGGTAGACCGAAGATGACTGCCATATCGTCGACGCTTGGCGCAATTTTAACAGTGGTGCTCAATTCAAAGCACCCGACGCCATCTTCTTCTTCTGTGTAACTTGTAATTAAATTCTCAAGCCCTTCCATTACCTTGGCCAATTCGGAGACGTGGACTATCTTTTGGTAGAAAATCTCGACAAAATTTTAGAAACCGGTATTCTTCAAGGAATCAATAACTGGCTCAGGTAAACGGCCAACATCTTGATTGACCTCCTCCATAAGATTTAGCATTAGCTTGAAGGTAGAACGGAAAAGTCTTGAATCCTTATTTCTGATAGATTTTTTTTTCTACAAAACAAAAAAACAAAAAATTAGGTCGGAGAATGGCCATTCTTATGGGTTTTAACACTGGGAATGACATTCTCCGTGTAAACTAACACGGACAATGTCATTCTCCGTTTCAAATGACACGGAGAATGTCATTCTCCGTTTTAAATGACACGAAGAATGACATTCAAATGTGTTTTATGACGGAGAATGTCATTCTCCGTGTAATATATACAGAATTTGCGAACATAAACTCAAAGTTATACTTTCTGTTTGCACTTCTTCTTGCACTTCTTTTTGTTTAGCAACTTTTTCCTTTTTCTTCTGTGAAACTTTCTTAGAATAGGGTTTCGGTTGTTCTCCGTCTTTTCCTTTTGGATGTAACTGGTGCATCTTCTCTAATTGGTGATGCTGTCGGTGATGATTCTGCCGCTGATGCCGACATGGTGTGAAGATTGCGAATGGGGAGGAAGGTTTGAAGATTTTGGAGGAGAATGACCTAGGTTTGAGTACAGAGTGGAGTATGGAAGAAGAGGAAGAATCGAAACATTTTTTTTGTAATAAAAGGGTTCGGAGGTATTTTGAATTAATTAGAATGGCAAAAATGTCATTCGATGGAAGGGTAAAAGACTCCTTTCTACTTAATTATATTAATTTGAAGGACAAAAATAATTCTGCTTAATCAAAAAGAATCGAAGCCGTTTGGCAAAAATGTCATTACAACTCAACAAAACAAATGAACATAATACATTAGGGGTTTCCATACATTAGATATAAAAGAAGAAGAAAAAAATCATCGTCTTCCATATTCAATCATTTCAGATTAGACTTCTTTTAGCTCTTCATTGTGCTCTGAAGTTGTAATACATTCAGCAGCTTTGCGTCTTTCCATTCCCGCATCAAACTGCATATAACAAACATAACATCAAAAATATTGCTCTAAAAAGTGTAAGTTTTTGATGACATATTTTCAGACTTACATTGAGAGAACGGTAGTCTAGACTACATCGGTCTTTCATGAATGCAATTACAAAAATCCCACAATCAACAGAATTGCCTTGGCGGGGAACATAAGAACGACGTTTTATTGTAAAAGTAGAAAAGCTGAACCTAGCATCTCTCAACTTCAAAATCTCTTCTTCGAGAAAGAGATCAAAATTTGGAAGCTACAATTACCAGAATACAATATGTATTAGTATACCGCGTATCTTGTACCCAATTCATAAAAATTGATGAATATGAGCTTACTATTTCTTTTATGACTGTTTTGTTTTGAATCGGATCATCTTTGGATGCAAGTGAGTCCCAAATTTCAACAGTCCTTTTTTTAACAGAACTCTTGCAAGAGTATAGTGTCCGTCCAAATGAATGGGTATGTATATCTGAATCAGGATTAATTAGGTAAAACAAATTAGTAAATTTTTAGAAAATTAGGATTAATATTTAAACAGAAATACATTAATACCTCGTTACAAGTGCTTAAAGATCTCATGTAATCCTGAAAATATTTGTACTTCTTCCATATTTCATGAAGCTTTTTGTCGGATGGAGGTAACATTTTTTTCTACATACACATCAATTAATACATTACGAAGGACAAACAAACGAGAAAATTGTTAATGCATATGCGTTGAAGAACTCACCGATATCCTTAGTGGTAAAAACCATACATTAGCTTTATTGGAGGTTCTTTTCCGTTCCTCCGCGGTGAGAAGAGCAGAGACAATGCCTACAATCTGAATAAATCATTAAAAATGTCAACGATGGAATCGAAGTAAACATAGATGGCATCTAAGAAGAAATATACTATCTATACATACCCCATTTTTAATTCTCGTTAAAGGAGCTAAGGTCTTCATCTCAAACCGAGACACATAGATTTTGTTGCAAGATGATATTATTTCTCTAAGAAGAGAAACGAATAAATTAGGAGAAAAAAAACTATTGGAATTAAATCAAAACTCATATTACTTACTCGTCAGGTCTATCATCGGCAAAAATATAGTCGTAATAACTCGAAGAACCACTAGTACAATTGCTAGGCTTCGAGGTTGAACCCCTTATTAAACTTTTTGATGGTGTGACCGGATCTAAATTTCCACGCATTCTTTTCGAAGAACTGCTAAAGTCAGTTTCTTCTGTAGGAAACAATACGAGAATTCGGTCCAATGCTTTACTACGAGACTGTAGCTCAACGTCCTCCTCATCGGAAGAAGATTCAACGGAAACCACCTTCATATTATTAAATGCTCCAGATGAGGATGCCTTCTTCAAAGCTGGAGATTCTTCAATCTTCTCCAAACGCCGAGAGAAATTCATTTGTTCAATTTTTATTGAACAAAGCTTTGAATTGATCGATGCAACATCAGCTGAAATCGTCGACAGTTGATCTACAATCCTGCGCAACATACGCGGAATGAAGGTTTCATTTGGAGCTGGCAACCAATCTTCTACGTCTTCTATATTTCCCACCACACGAGTAGACATCTTGAGAACAAAAAAACTATTGTATTTCAGACAACTATTCTATGTATTTCAGAATAAACAATAGTACTATGAAACAAAAAAACTATTGTATATATAGCAAGAGAGAAGTACAAAAAGTGAGGAAGATAGAAAGACAAATAAATTTTGAGACTAGCAAACAATCTACTAGCCGTTTGATTGAGTAGGGCTCGAGGAAGATTCTACTAGCCGTTTGAAAAATACAAAAGGTTATCATGATCAACTTTAATTAAGGAACTCTATAAGAGGTTTAATTCTGCTTGATTGAGGAACTCGACGAAGTCCGTCGCGAATCGGAACTTCTTCTTCTTTCCTTCTTCATCTCCGTTTCTCCTTCCACCACCACCACCATGGCCTGTAGCTTTATAACAAAAATATTAAATTGTTAGATGAAACAAAAAAACTAATTACGAAAAGATTACTAAATCAAAATCAAACAGAACACATATTCATAGAAAACATGAGATTAAAGATAAAAGTGTTACAGAAGCAACACCACAATTTTACAACAACTAAGCAGACTCTGCTAAGCAATAACTAAAATTAGGAATTGTGTCCTCCTTGAATTTAATTTACACAAAAAAGAGATTTGAGAGAACGAGCTTTTATCGGCTTCCTAAATGTACCATTCTTCGTCCTAAATGTACCATTCGTCGTCGGTGTCCTCATTTAGATCGCCAGCGGCGGTGGTGTCATCTACATCGCCTACAGACCTGGACACACTGTGTCCTTAGGGATTGTGTCCTCCTTGGATTTAATTTACACAAAGAAGAGATTTGAGAGAACGAGCTTTTATCGGCTTCCTAAATGTACCATTCTTTGTCCTAAATGTACCATTCTCCGTCCTAAATGTACCATTCTTCTTCCTAAATGTACCATTCTTCGTCCTAAATGTACCATTCGTCGTCGGTGTCCTCATCTAGATCGCCAGCAGCGGTGGTGTCGTCTAAATCGCCTACAGACCTGGACACACTATGTCCTTAGGGATTGTGCCCTCCTTGGATTTAATTTACACAAAGAAGAGATTTGAGA
>JANAVB010014796.1:1553613-1692035 GCA_029216955.1 Iris pallida
ATTGTTGTGTAATGTGGGTTTAGTTTAGGGAAGTTAGTTTAGATATTAACTAGTACTTAGGAATTTAGTTAATAATAATTTGGATTTTGATATTTCTTAATAATGTCTAATAATAATAATTATAATCCTTCGTCAATAATTTAGGAAAACAAAAATTAGCTAGGGAGGGATTTTAATAAATGGGCCCAAAAAGCATGCAATGCAACGTACACAAAGTTCCGTGTGTATCGTCGGACATCTAAAAAAAAAGAACAAGTGCCGGTTGTCTACGCGGTGTAGCTGTTGTTGTGACTGCCATGTGGGCCACAAAGGTGTGGGTTGCGTGGGGTTTGGGCGAATTGTTTTTCTTTTTCTTTTTTTTTTCTTTTCTAATTTAATAAAACCTATTAATGAAATACTTTTAAGGCATAAATAAATTCATTAAAATATCATATAATATTAGAAAAATATGAATTTTTTTTATGGAAACTATTTTAGGGCATCAGCATCATTGAGGTCAAGTTTGGGGCTATTCTAGCTTAAGGTTTATCTGAAGTAATTAATTCTAGAAGTAGCAATTAAATTAATATTTAATACATTTAATTATTTTAATTCCTAACAATTTCTAGAATTCTAAAACCTCAGTTTTAACAATGAGGGGGAAAATGGCACAGTACTCAAGAAATATATTCAAAAGAGCAAACTCGGTCACTACTAATTACATATATACAATAATTGAATACAATTACATTTATCGCGAGAATCATGCTTAATATGATAATGTTTTTCGCTTATTTCTATATTTTCTTCTCTAAATGAATGAATAAACAAATTAATTGAATAGTGAGTATGTATACACTGCTCTTGAGTCCTTGACCTATGAACATAAACTTGTTTAGTATCTATCAATACTTTTGAACACCACTGATGGCAGCTTGTCCGTTCCTTTGCCTTCTTTTAGCAGAAAGAATCCTTGCAAAGTGAGTGAGGGCTTCTTCATTAGTTCCTTCTCCGTCGACCGGCTCGCACGAGCCCGTGTCTAGGTTCATCCTCGTAACAGGCTTCTTCAGGAGGTCCTTGCCAATCTGAACCAATCAAGTAGGTTCTTTTTGGTCGAGATGTCGACCGATGATGTGCTCCCCGTCAGGGTATCATCCTACATATTTTGACAAAGTTACATATGAGCAGTTAGTCAAACTATAAATGGATGTGGTATCAGAATCACGGTGACAAAACACAACATAACAACTAAAGTAGTATATACCTGTATACGAAGGTAGTTCTTCTCACAGTGGAGAGCTTGGAAGAGTACCGACGCGTGAATGTCGACCATGTCGGCGCTCCCCTGCGAAAAGATGTTGACCAACGGCATCGTACCCTTATGGTATAACCACCCAAGGACACCCCACTTGGAGGAGTCTTGCGCACTGAACCTCTTTTCCACCTTCGCAGAACCCGTCCCTAGGGAAAGTACGACGAACTTGCCATAATCCATTGGCTTGACCGGGAAGAAGTCCTGGTTCTCTGTGAAGATCTCTTTCGTGACCGAGTTTATCGCCACTAGAATCTTCTTGTAATTTATCGCGGACAGGGCCGGTCCTTAATAATTGAAGGCCCTGTGCGAATCTGAAAATGTGGTCCTAAATTTATTTGTTCATATTTTTTAAATTTATTATTATATGTCTTTTTCAAAAACTCTGGAGATGCTCTTGATTGTATATTATAACTGAATCTATAGGTAGTTACTAAACAAAATAACCAAAGCTCAAATTATCTATATTCAAGCACATTACATAGTATAATAAAGATATTTTAGATAGAAGACTACTGGCCGTTAAATTGTCTAAATCTGGCCTCAAATTTTTCTGTTGACGAGAACATATAATAAAATAAATAATGATCAACACTCAAATGAGAAGTAATATGTAAACACACAATTTAGAGACTCCAAGACCTGAGTAGGGCCAACCCAGGGCACGAGCGACGTGGACGATCGACCGTTCTGGCCCCCAATTTTGGAAGGTCCCATAATTTTAAAATAGACTAGGTATATCAAAAAAATTTAAAAAAAAATTAAAACAAAGAAATTAAAACAAAGACCCAATCTGAAAACAACAAAAAAACAAGCGCTCCAATTTTTAAGCTATCAAAATCATCAATCAAACCCTTCCATGCACGTAGGAGAAGGTTATTCTTCATTTTTCCTCTCAAATTGTTTAGAATATTACACAAAAATTAAAAACGTGTTTATGACAGAGCCACTTTTTTTACTTATTTTTTTCGTTGCTTATCATGCATGACCAAGTCTCAACTGGTCAGATTAATTGAAACCTAATCTTAAGCATGTTTAGTAAAGAAATAATATTATTTTAAATCATGCATTTGTATTAATTTATACTATTTGATGATGAGAGAGTGTTTGCGAAGAAGCTTATATGATACCGACCCTAATTAGTTTATCATGACTAGTTCTTATTTTGGGCCAAGATCAAGCATATTTTGGACCAAGTTCCGTCCTGCCCTAAAGCTCACATATTCCACACGCCAAAATAGTGCTGAATTCCTTTCCTTGGTTAATAAGAAAGTAGAAAACCTATATCTATATGCTGCAGAAGGAAAGGAAGGTTAATAAAATTGGACATGGAGGAAAAGTTGTTGATTATTTCTGGTCAGGAACATCGAACATCAAAAGAAAGCAAGCTTAGTCAATCCTTGAGATATATACATCATATAATTGTCTTTGTGATGTCAAGTTTGTTGGAGTGGATGGGGTTCCCAATTTATGTGGAGAATACCATGGAGAGCGACGAGAGCCATCCGTGTGTCAGAGAAGCTCGGGGAGTGCGTGGATTTTATTTTGGAACATATATGGTAATAAAATATAGGGATATTTTGTAAAACCTCCCCTAAATAATGGGCTAATTTGCGAAATACCCCCTAAAGATCTCGAATTGGTAAAACCCCCTTTCCGTCAAGACGCTGTTTGATTTTGGGTGACGTGGCAATCCGTGTGTGATATTAAGTAAAAAAATAAAAGTTAGACGAAAATACCCTTCCCAAGTCCGCCCAAAACCCAACAATTAGTCCATTATTTAGGGGAGGTTTTGCAAAATATCCCAAAATAATAATAATAAAGATTCAATTTTTTATAGAGGTGCCGCTGCTGGTGATGCAGTTGGAACCCAATGTCGTCAACTTCTCCTTCTCTTCTCGCCGGGGAGAAGAAGCACTGGTGGCTCAGCAACAGGAAGGTTTGTGTATGGGCATCGACTCATGCTTTGTTGTTCATTCCCAAAGATCTCATCTTTTTCATCAGAAACAAGTTTTTTTCCCCTGAGGAAAATGCGTACCAGGACCTAAGTGGGACAAATGTAGGCATTGTCTTGTCTTTTTTTGTGATTTTGGTTTGATTGGCATTCTCTTGTGTTGGGATGTGTACTTTGCAGCAAATGGACATATGGGTCACACTTTCACTATTGCTACCAACAGATTTACGCTGTTCCTTGCCAAAAAATTCAAATTTTCTATTAAGAAAACAAGTTTTTGTGAGGAAATGAGCAGAACCCATGAATCAAAATCCAATCTTTTTCATGTATCAATCCCAAAGATCCAATCTTTGTCTCTGTTTAGTGGAGAAAAGAATCAAAAAAAAAAAGTACTCTCTTTTAATTCTTCCGATTTGATCATTTTTGTAGGTTGTGGACAAGTACATTAGGGAGTCCAGGACCCTCGTTGCCACCCAGGAATTCAGCACAATTGAAGTGTTGACATCTCAAAAATCTTCTGTGCGGATTAGCTCGAGTGTTTCCTTCCCAAACTCTTCTTATCCCGTCATATCTTCGGCATTTTGAGTACATAAATGGGCACCCTATTGCTGAATGTGTCGACTGGCAACAAATTTGGCATTTAATCCGATCACTTTCATCAATCTCATCACTTTCATCACTCGATTTCTGCAAATTTAGAAATTAAAAATTAGTGTTTCCTCCTAACTGTAAATATAATAATTTGTGTTTCCTCCTTACTGTAAATATAATAATTTGTGTTTCCTCCTTTAATGGCAGAAATAGGTTCAGCAAAGGAAGAAGATGACCGTTAGAGAGAGAGAGAGAAGACCGTTGGACCCCTGCCACGTACGCAGGGGTATTTTCGTCTAACTTTTATTTTTTTACTTAATAACACACACGGATTGCCACGTCACCCAAAATCAAACAGCGTCTTGACGGAAAGGAGGTTTTACCAATTCGAGATCTTTAGGGGGTATTTCGCAAATTAGCCCATTATTTAGGGGAGGTTTTACAAAATATCCCTAAAATATATGATTGGATTTCCATATTTACTTTGATCATATATTTATGATTGGACCCTTCATATAGTAGCTTTCCATATTTTTGGGTTTCCAATTATGGCAAGCCAATTATGATTGGATTTTCATTAAATATATGATTGATGCATATTGGAAGTTTCCATATATATTGGCCTTCCATGTATGGATTAACAAGGGCTTATAAAAGGGTGATGCATGCTAGTTGTAAACTCATCTCAAAACAAGAGTGCTTACAATCTTTGAGAGAGAGAGAGAGGATTAAGGACTATTGTGAAGGAGAGATTGCTTCAAATAATTTTTCGACATCTTTTATTCTTCGGAGTCCGCAATCAAAAAATTTCTTCTTTCAAGTGAGTTGTGGTGATCCGTGTTGGATCGGAAGGAGCTTGTAGAGGGTGTATTCTCTTTATTCCATTAGTGGAGGTTCTTCAGGGTTGGACTCCGATTGTTCCGTGGTTTTTTCCGTAAGGGTTTTCCACGTCAAAAATATTTGTGTCTGCGATTGTGTTTGGCGTTTTTGGTTTGTGTGCTTTTGCTCGGTTCTCTCGCAGGACTTTCTGGTTTGGGGGAATGGTTTTCGCGCTTCGTTCCCAACAGAGTGGTATCAGAGGTTTGGGTTCAAAGAAGTGTCAGGAGTTGACAGTCAAACCAGGAAGCAGAGATGGACGCGAAGTCGGTGCGCATGGTGAACCTGAATGGTACCAACTACCATTATTGGCGGAGCAAGATGAAGGGTTTGCTATTCGACAAGAAGCTGCATCTTCCAGTATTTGCATCCGAGAAGACCAGTGACAAATCCGATGAAGACTGGAACTTCGAGCATATACAGGTGTGTGGGTACATGTGGCAGTTCGTTGACGAGAACTGTACAACCACGTTGCCAATATTGAGCATGCGAAGACGTTGTAGGAGAAGCTGGAATCTTTGTATGCGAAAAAGATCGGGATAAACAAACTGTTCCTGATCCGGATGATGATGGATCTGTGGTACAAAGATGGTGTATCCATTACGGATCACTTGAGTGAGTTCCAGGGCATGGTGGACCAGCTATCCTCGATGGGAGTCAAGTTCGACGACGAGGTTCAAGGACTTTGGTTGCTATGTACATTGCCAGACTCGTGGGAGACCGTACGAGTATCTATGATCGCTTCTGCTCCAGAAGGCGTGGTCAGTCTGGAGTTTGCCAAGAGCGTGGTACTGAATGAAGAGATTCGGAGACGTTCTCAGGGCACTTCATCCACATCCCACCACTCAGAAGCATTGGTTTCAGAGAGCCGCAGAAGGGGTAAAAGCAGGGGTCCAGGTGGTGGCAGAGACAAGAGCAGGGGGAAGTCCAAGGGTCGGTACGAGGACTCGGAGTGTTACCACTGTGGCAAGAAGGGCCACATCAAGCGGAATTGTTTCGCTTGGAAGAGAGAGAAGAAGGGCGACAAGGAGAAGCAAGATGAGAACACTACAGCGACGGCCTCGATACATGGAGGCGATGTGATCATCGTAGGTGATGAGGTTATCACAAACCTCGTCTGTGATAACAATTCTTGGCTGGTGGACTCAGGGGCTTCAGCGCATGTATCTCACAATAGGGCACTATTTACCACTTACACGACAGGCGACTGTGGAGTGTTGAAGATAGGCAATGGAGATGTGTCGAAGGCGGTTGCCGTTGGAGATGTGCATTTAAGAACGAAGACAAGTGCAGTTCTTGTTCTCAAAGATATTCGTCATGTCCCTGACATCCATTTCAACCTGGTGTCGGTTGGAAGGATGGATGACGAGGGATTCTTCAGTCTCTTTGAAAATAGTCAGTGGAAGCTTTCTAGAGGTTCGATGGTGATTGCCAGAGGAAGTAAGAAGTTCGCTCTCTACTATATGGAGGGGAGCGCACAGGGAGCACAGGAGGTGAACGCCGTCAGTGATGCGTCTAACGAGTTGTGGCACAGGCGGCTCGGCCATATCAGCGAGAAGGGGATGAGCTACTTGGTGAACATGAAGGTGATTCCAGGGCTCAAGTCTACAAAGTTAGAGAAGTGCACGCACTGCATAGCTGTGAAGCAAAATAGGGTGTCTTTCCAAAGTCATCCAAGTTCAAGGAAGCCGGCGTTGCTCGAGTTGATTCACTCGGATGTCTGCGGTCCTATGAAGGTAAAATCTATTGGTGGTGCTTCTTACTTTGTAACTTTTATTGATGACTGCTCCAGGAAGGTTTGGATCTATGCCTTAAAGACTAAGGATCAGGTGCTGCCTACTTTCAAAGAGTTTCAGGCCTCTGTTGAAAGAGAGACGGGCAAGAAGTTATTATGTGTTCCGTCCGACAACGACGTCGAATACATCGGTCCTTTTGATGCTTATTGTAGAGAGCAGGGGATACGACACCAAAAGACTCCATCCAAGACACCTCAGCTCAATGGTGTAGCGGAGCGCATGAACATGACACTGATGGAGAAGGTGCGGTGTTTGCTATCAGAAGCAAACTTGCCGAGCAGTTATTGGGGTGAGGCTCTTCTCACAGCTGCTTATGTTATTAACTTGTCTCCTAGTGCTCCTTTGCAGGGTGATGTGCCTGACAAAGTATGGTACGGTAAAGAGCCGTCATACGATCACCTGCGAGTGTTTGGCTGTAAGGCCTTCGTATATGTACCGAAGGACGAGAGATCCAAACTTGAGCCGAAGACGAGGCGATGCGTATTTGTCGGCTACGGTCGGAATGAGTTTGGCTATAGACTCTACGATCCGGTGGGAAGAAAGCTCTACAGAAGCAGGGACGTGGTATTCGTCGAGGATCAGACCATGACCAACACTCAGGATTCTGAGACTCCTTCTGAGGCTGAGGAATTGCCTGAGTTAGAGTCATTTCGCTTCGAGCAGTTTCCAAAGGACATCGCAGAGGATCCAATTATGGGGGAGCCAGTACATGGAGTTGCTCCCAACCTTGATCATCAGCCTGCTGATGGTGGTCAGGGTGTCCCTCAGGAGGATGAGCATGCCGGTGAGGCCATTCCTGAAGAGGAGAAGGCTGTTGGTATACAGTCAGCACCAGTGGCTCCACTGAGAAGGAGCGACAGAGAGCGTCGACCATCTACGAGGTACTCATCGGGTGAGTATGTGCTATTGACTGACGGAGAAGAGCCCGAAAGTTTTGCAGATGCTATAGAAGACGAACACAGACAAGAGCGGATGAAGGCTATGCAGGAGGAGATGAGTTCCTTACACGCCAATTCTACTGATGAGCTGGTGCGGTTGCCAAAGGGCAAGAAAGCTTTAAAGAATCGATGGGTGTTTAGAGTGAAGCAGACGGATGATGCTACTCGCCCTCGATATAAAGCGAGGCTGGTAGTTAAAGGCTACGGTCAGCGAAAAGGCCTGGATTATGATGAGATCTTTTCGCCAGCCGTCAAACAGTCGTCTATTCGGGTGGTGCTAGCATTGGCTGCGAGTTTCGACTTGGAGGTCGAGCAGATGGACGTGAAGACGGTATTCCTCCATGGTGATCTTGAGGAGGAGTTATACATGGAGCAGCCAGAGGGATTCTGTGAGAAGGGCAAGTCACATTTGGTCTGTCGGTTGAGGAAGAGCTTATATGGTCTGAAGCAGGCTCCGAGACAGTGGTACAAGAAGTTCGAGTCGTTTATGGGGGAGCATGGTTATGCACGAATGATGTCGGACCATTACGTATTTGTGAGGTACTTTGTCGAGGATGATTTCATCATTTTTATTGCTCTATGTAGATGACATGCTATTAGTGGGTCGGAATGCCACTAGGATAGTGGAGTTGAAGCGCCAACTGGGCGTAGCCTTCTCTATGAAAGATTTGGGTACAATAAAGACTATTCTTGGGATGGAGATCAGTCGAGAGAGAGAGAGTCCAAGCTGCTACACTTGTCCCAAAAGAAGTACATTCACCGGGTACTTCAACGTTTCGGGATGGACGGGTCGAAGAAAGTGAGTTGCCCCCTTGCGGCCCACTTTAAGTTCACTGAGGAGTAGTATCCATCTACCGAGGACGAAAAAGAAGATATAGAGCGGGTTCCATATGCTTCAGCTGTGGGGAGCCTTATGTATGCTATGGTGTGTACGAGGCCAGACATCGCTCATACAGTTGGCACAGTTAGCAGGTACCTTTCAAATCTTGGAAGGGTACATTGGAGTGCGGTCAAGTGGATTCTACGATAACTTTAGGGCACTACGGATTGGAGACTTTCTTTTGGTGGTGACGAGCTGAAGCTGGTTGGGTATACCGACGCTGATATGGCTAGAGATGTAGACACGAGACGATCGACTTCGGGCTATGTGATGATATTTGCTGGAGGAGCGGTATCGTGGCAGTCACGGTTGCAGAAGTGTATTGCCTTGTCGACGACAGAGGCAGAGTATATTGCGGCGACGGAGGCTTGCAAGGAGTTGCTGTGGATGAAAAAGTTGTTGCAGGAAACGGGGCTAAAGCAAGAGCAGTATACTTTGCTTTGCGATAGACAGAGTGTCATTTACCTTGTGAAGAACCAGACATTTCATAGTTGGTCCAAGCACATTGAGACTCGGTATCTTTGGATACGAGATGTGGTCGAGAAGAAGGACGCGATGCTTGAGATGGTCTATATTGATGACAATGGAGCGAACATGCTCACGAAGGTTCTACCAAGGGAAGAGTTTGAGTACTACAGGCGGATCGTCGGGATGACGACTTCCTCCACCTAGTTGTGAAGGGGGAGATTTGTTAGAGTGGATGGGGTTCCCAACCTATGTGGAGAATACCCCAGAGAGCAACGAGCGCCATCCGTCTGTCAGAGAAGCTCGGAGAGTGCATGGATTTTATTTTGGAACATATATGGTAATAAAATATATGATTGGATTTCCATATTTACTTTGATCATATATTTATGATTGGACCCTTCATATAGTAGCTTTCCATATTATTGGGTTTCCAATTATGGCAAGCCAATTATGATTAAATTTTTATTAAATATATGATTGATGCATATTGGAAGTTTCCATATATATTGGCCTTCCATGTATGGATTACCAAGGGCTTATAAAAGGGTGATGCATGCTAGTTGTAAACTCATCCCAAAACAAGAGTGCTTACAATCTTTGAGAGAGAGAGAGAGAGAGAGGATTAAGGACTATTGTGAATGAGAGATTGCTTCGAATAATTTTTTGGCATCTCTTGTTCTTCGGAGTCCGCAATCAAAAATTTTATTCTTTCAAGTGAGTTGTGGTGATCCGTGTTGGATCGGGAGGAGCTTGTAGAGGGTGTATTCTCTTTATTCCATTAGTGGAGGTTCTTCAGGGTTGGACGCCGGTCGTCCCGTGGTTTTTCCTGCAAGGATTTTCCACGTCAAAAATCTTTGTGTCTGCGATTGTGTTTGGCATTTTTCGTTTGTGTGCTTTTTTCGGTTCTCTCACAGGACTTTCTGGTTTGGGGAAACGGTTTTCGCGCTTCGTTCCCAACAAAGTTAGCATAGTCCTACAAATCATCATTCAGACCAATCTTGCTCATGTCGCCGATTGTACATTCACGTACGGTCAACTAAGTATGGACATTTCTTTCACTTGTGTGAATGATTCTACACCATATATATTAAAATATATATATATATATATATATATATATATATATATATATATATTTTATATATATATATATATATATATTAGGTATCAAATATGATTGTAGATCAAAGATCGGCTCACTGCCTTGAAGCTGTTACGATTTCGTCTCTTGTTTTAACATAGTATATAATTATAACAATATAAGTATCAAAAGAAAAAAATAAAAAGGATTTATCGGGGTAGGATGTGGGCTAGATTAGATACCTTATAGGGGATTCATTGGGGTTGTCTACCAGTATATATCACTTCGTGTATCAATTCCTTTTCGTTCCATGCCGTTTTCTACTTAATCTACTCCTTTTTGTGTCACACTGTATTCCAATAGATATAGCCACCCTTGGAATTTGTAATTTAACTAAGGCATATGTATCTGATTTGTACCCTTGGTATTGTTATTCTACTAACTTGTATATCATGGTCACTTTGAAACCATTAGGGACTTGAAAATGAACCTGATATTCATTTTTTAATTAGATTTAATAGAACATGAGGAGTGTTTATATGCTCGTACCGTAGTTCCAGCAACATTTAACACCAAATCCATTCTTCATCCCTAGATCAAGTGGTGTATTGTAAGATGCAGTGATGATCTGGACAAATATGTCATTAATTGACCTCTAAGAGATGCTCGTCTTTTCCAAGTCTTTTGAGGTTTTGAAGTGGTACTGCTTGCGATTAGTTACACTATGTTATATAGCTGTTAATGGGTTGAGTTTCAGCACAAAAAAATAATAAAAATCTGTAACGCAGGCTTCCTCACAAATGTTTATGAAGAGATTGTACTTTAAGAAGATGCATGCTTCTTTTTAGACAGTAAATATAGTGCTCATACAATTAACTCTTGGATTAACAACAGTTGTGAATTGAATGATCCATAAAGATCGATATTACACTAGAATTTTCGCTTTTTGGTTATAAGAAATACTTAAAACCTAACATATTTCATCAACTTTAATAAAAAAATTGGAAATCAAAAAAATCTTACCATATTTTGGTCATAAAATTTCAAATCAAAGCATAACAATTAAATTTAACAATAGAATTTTTTATACCTGATCCACAATGAGGAGATCGACGACCTTGGGGCCTCCGGTAGAGATCGACGTCCGAGTATCACCTGGAGGGAGTCGGCCTGGGGCTCGTCGAATGAGGCGACGACGGCTCTTTGAAGGAGGCGGCGGGCGGTGGGGGCTCCGTCTGGGGAAGACGGCCTTGGGGGAGACGGCTTGGGGCTCGTCAAAGGAGGCGACGGGGGCTTCGCCTGGGTTTTAGAGAAAAATTAGAAGATGACGGCGGCGTGGATATAGATGGAAACAGGAGTTCAGTAAGCCTACACAGTAGGTGCCACAAATGAAGAGTATAGCAACCCTACACAGTAGGTGCCACAGATGAGATAGATCTCAAGAACAATGTTAGGCCTCCCTACTCAGTAGGTGCCTTAAAACCTAAAGAACGAGTTACAGAGAAACAGAAGAAGAAGAAGAAGAGGAGAATTAAATCTGCTTGGGTGTAAAAACACCGTTGCTCATCGTGTTTGCCATGAAATATAAAAGAGCAGAACAATTATCGGAGGACTGGACTTTTACTTCACAATATAAACTCGCTTGTACAAAGAAAGCCTAGGGACAAAAACCTAGGTACAACAATCTAAGTACAATTGTTTATTTTAGATTCTGGGGGGTGACGATAGAGGCTCGGAAAAGCGATGACAGCTCTGTCTTACTCCTTGGACGATCGGCTGCAGCATTGGCTCTGTAGAAGAACTGCTTGGCGTTGATGAAGAAATGCTCTCTTTTCAGGCTCTATATATTCTCTCTCTGGCTCTCTATGTCTCTCTCTGTATATGTCTTCTCCGTATCTCTCTCTTCGTATATGTCTTCGCAAGGGAATGGCACCTTGCTATTTATAAGAATTGGGGGCCTCATTAGGGTTTGTAATGATTGCCTATTCTTAAAAGTCGGCGGCTAAGGATCACTGGATCTGGGCCGTTCATCTTGAATATACAAGATTTGAGCAATAAATGTGATTGCATCAAATCTTTTGTGGGTAATTAATGATGATTGACATAAATCCTCCTGATTTGTCATGCCAACCTTAGATTTCTCGACACATGTCATTAATTTGCTTGATTGCAAATGATCTGATTTGATCCCATAAAAACGTAATGGTACTCGACTTAGAGTACTAATTACGAGCCTGCTCTTAAGATTTGAATTAATTTCGTTATTATCTTTGTGGGATTTGAATTAATTTCGTTGCTATATTTGTGGGATTTGATTCAATCTTTCCATAAGATTTGAATTAATTTCGTTGCCATCTTTGTGGGACTTAATTCAATCTTTCCATAAGATTTGAATTAATTTTATTGCAATCTAAATCGTGCTTACTCTCTTACATTTGCTTGATTGCAAATGATCTGATTTGATTGCAGCTAGTGCGATTTCGTAATGGTACTCGACTTAGAGTACTAATTATGAGCCTGCTCTTAGGATATAGATTTTAGGTTATGATAGGAGTTACTCAATCACATATTAGGAAAATTCTAATCTTTTGATTACCATGACAAACTCTTCTTGCAATTCGAAATAAATTGTCCTTCCTTGACGATATCTTATCATGTGCCATATTGATCTCTTTGCTTAGGACTTGTGAGAGATTCCTATGACGACCCTTGGGAATCTTGTTTTGAACGTCAATTTAAAATCATTTCCTCTTGTTTTTCTTCATCCTTGCTCCTTGTTATTGAATTTGATTTTATTGGATAATCGCTAATTTTTATTTTTCATATCGAGATGAATTTTTTGGCCTGAGTTATGGTATCTTCTGATAACATATGTTGACGGAAATAATCAGAAAGGTAAAACGTCTACTTAGTTATGAAGCCTGGAGTTTATCGCAGCTATATTAGCCGGCGTGGCGAAAACGTAGAGACCTGACTTCGGATGTACATATCTTAGTCATGAGATTTGAGATTTCTCGCAGCTATACTAGTCGGCGTGGCGAGGATTCCAGACGATATGATTATAGAGGTGCATACCTAGTTATGGAATCTACTGTTTATCGCAGTCTTGCTTACTGGCGTGGCGCCGAGGATTCTGAGTATCATGATTTAGGACAGACGTGTATGATTATCAGATTGTATCTTGAGAAGGGTCCTAACATGTCATCTCTATCATTTCAACTCTATTATTATAGATTTTGTTCTAGCCTTAATTAGCTCAGGAGTAAGGGAACTTTCGGTTCTTTAGTCCAGGTCCTTGTAGATTCTCATTTCATTATAGGTTCTTCATAGTGTGATGGCTTGGTGATTTGCAATTGGTTTGTGTCCTTAAGTAATTGTGTTAATAGTTTAGAGTATGGTTAGGAAGTATTGTATATGATTGTTGATAATTAAATATAGATGAGAAACCCTAGGGTGATTAATAAGTGTTATAGTAGGAGTTGCCCCAGATATCAGAATAGGAGGTGTACCCTAGTAGTTAGAGACAAAGTATTTCAAGTGTTATAGAAGTTTAGGCACCAACAGTTTAGTGTCTAGTTAGAGGAGAGACATGAGCAACCTAGTATATGGGTACCATCTAAGTATCATATAGATGAGTTAGTGCCTTGTGTAGACAGCGTTAAGACTTGGGTAGACACCCTAGAGAGAGTATCCTAGATAGACGAATGTTCTTCCATGACTTTGATTTCTGGAGCGCCAGAGATGTCAATCTCTGAAAACTTCTTTCACGAGTTTGTAGTAGACAAAATTATCTTCATTTTGATATATCATGTCCCATTCAAACTCGTTCTCTTATACTATCTTTGTATCGCACAACTTTCGGATCAATTTAGGCCATTGACCATTCCCACTTTTATTTATGATTATCATATGCATATTGCCATAACTTTTAAATTAGGAACACAAGACTAGTTGTTTTCTCAAAACCAACTTCATATGCATGATCTAGACAAGACACCCTACATCCATGACCTTCATGTCCTACTCAGCCGTACCATCTTGTGCTTCATTTTATTACACAACTTTTCTGACACAAGACCCAATCTTGATTCACCCCACGAAGTCACTTTTAATTTCTGACTCGAATTGGAGGCACCATTTCGATCCAAACTTGTTGACCCAAAATATGGACACGACCCAGATTAAGCTTACTACCCACATGACACTTGTGTCCCATTCAATTGAGCCCGCATGCTATTTATTTACCCACATTCGTTTGAGGAAGACAATAGAAGGTAGTATCCCATAAGTGTAGTATAGTATCCTATATAGAGTGTGCCAGTAAGTTGAGATCTTCACGGATCATAAGAGCTTGAAGTTCGTGTTCACCCAGAAGGAATTGAACATGAGACAAAGGCGCTGGCTTGAGCTGATGAAGGACTTCGATATCTCTTTGCGGTACCATTCAGGGAAGGCCAACGTAGTTGCAGATGCCTTGAGCAGGTATCCAGTCGCTATGTATTTGACGACAGATCGTCATATAGTTTGGGTATCGAGGTGATCGTTCCGGGGAAGGAGGTTCAAATATGGGATTTACAGATTCAGTCTGCGTTGATGGACAGAGTCAGATCAACACAGTTGAGGACGTGGCCCTGAGGAGCATCAGGAAGCATGTGCAAGCAGGATTGCTAGACGATTTCTCTATAGCCGAAGATGGGTCGCTCAGGCACGATATTAGATTGTGCATTCTGAGTGGAGAGCTTTGGGAGGAGATTATTTAGGAAGCGCATTGCTCTCAGTACTCTATGCACCGTGGAGCCAACAAGATATACCGAGACTTGAGAGAGCACGTATGGTGGTATGACATGAAGCGAGAGGTAGCTTTGTTTGTATCTCGATGCTTGGTGTGCTAGCAGGTGAAAGCCGAAAGACAGAGGCCAGTTGGGTTGCGACATCCACTACCCATTCCAGAGTGGAAGTGGGAGCACCTCAATATAGATTTTGTGTCTGGACTTCCACGATCTCCAGGAGGGAAAGACGCGATTTGGGTTATCGTTGATAGATTGACCAAATCAGCCCACTTCTTGCCTTTCAAGGTGGGTCTATCTACGGAGAAGTTGGCAGAGATGTATGTGCGATAGATAGTCAGATTGCACGGAGTTTTGGTGAACATAGTCTCGGATCGGGATAGTCGTTTTACTTACCACTTTTGGAGGAGTTTACATACTAGCTTAGGCACCCAGCTCAAGTTCAGTACCGCGTATCACCCCCAGACAGACGGTCAGTCGGAGAGGACCATCCAGACACTCGAGGATATGCTTCATACTTGTGTGTTAGATTTCGGAGGATCTTGGGAGGACCATCTTTACCTTGTAGAGTTTGATTACAACAACAGCTATCAGGCCAGTATAGAGATGTCGCCATTTGAGGCTCTGTACGGACGGAGATTTCGCACTCCTTTGTCATGGGACGATATCGATGAGAGAGTTTTGCTTGGCCCGGAAATGGGGGTAGATGCAGCAGAGAAGGTTAAGTTGATCAGGGATAGACTTCGGGTGGCTCAGGATAGACAGCGGCATTGGGCCGATAGCCACCAGAGACCGTTAGAGTTCGAGGTTAGTATCAGTTTTCTGTTTGTGCTTGTTTGTGATTGTTTGCTTTAGGGTCTTGTATTGAGTCTCGTCTTGTGTCTAGGTTGGCGATATGGTGTTCCTGAGGATTTCTCCGTCACGGGGCACGATTCGTTTTGGCCGAGGTAGGAAGCTTAGTCCGCGCTTCATCGGACCTTTCACTATTCTTGGAAGGGTCGGTGCAGTGGCCTATCGACTAGACTTGCCGCCTACGCTCGAGGGAGTTCATAACGTGTTCCATGTGTCGCAGTTGAGGCGGTACGTGGCAGACCATAGTCACGTATTGGATCACTCCGAGTTAGAGGTGGGGCCTACTCTCCGCTATCCAGAGCAGCCTGTAGAGATTTTGGATCGTCGTGAGAAGGTGCTCCGGAACGAAGTTATTCCTTTGGTTCGTGTCGCATGGAGGCATCACTCTCCAGGAGAGTCTACCTGGAAGAGAGAGAACGAGATGCGGGAGCGTTACCCTTATCTCTTCGAGCCTTGAGGTATTTTTTATTTGTTCTTACTACTGTTATTGTGCTAGTTTGCTCTAATTTCGAGGACGAAATTTTTAAGGGGGGTAGATTTGTCACCCCCACTTTCCTGAATAGGGCTAATATAGTCATTTATAATATTTTAGTATTTTTAATATTATTTAAATATTATTTTTAGTGTTTTTATATTGTTAGTTAAATAGGTATTTTATTGATATAGTTTTTTTATTTAAAAAAAAGCTTTAATATATTTAGTAAATATAGAATATAAAATATTTAGTTTTTATTTATAAATAAATTCAGATTTTACTTATATTTCTTTGTATTATTCCATTTATGGTGTGTGTATATATATATATATAACTATTTATAAAAAATGGAAATAAAAAATAGTTTAAATAAAATATTTATTAGTGGGAGAGTGCTAAAGAATTTATTATATAATTATGTATGTATGTATGTATGTATGTATGTATGTATGTATGTATGTATGTATGTATGTATATAAATATATATAAAAGGCTTAAAGAAAGAAAGAATAGAAAAAAAGGAATAAAGCAAACCAAACAAAAACAAACAGAAGCATACACGCGCCCCCTCCCACAATCAAAGCCTGCTGCGTTAAGCCGAGTCCCCCTTTATTCCTTTAGTTCCTTTAGAAAAATTCGAACCGAAACTTTCGACCCCCCTTTATATATGTATAGAGAAAGAAAGAGAGGAATTTTTAGAGAAACCAAACCCTAGCCGTCACCTCCAACCCAACGTGCACCCCGGCATCGCCGTCGACCAACCCGCGGCCGTCCATCGCCGGAAAACGTGCAACGAGCATCCCACCCGCGCGCGAAAACTGTAAGCGAAGGACCAACTTCGGAAATAGATTTCTCCTTCCTCGCTCCGTCGTTTTGCGAACCACTTGGTCAGGTATGATCCCAACATATATCCCTTTAATTTCCTTCAAATAGTTCGTGCCGATTCGCACCATGTGCGACGAAAAACGAGTTCCAAAATCGAGAAAAAACTTGATTTTTTGGGTTTAGAAACTATCCCGAAATCCCAACTTTGTGGCCGATTTACGACGAGCGTATTACAATTTTTCAAAATCGGTTTGAAGAGACTTGTAGACAACCTATAGGACTTTAAAACCCTTTTTATAGAATTAAATTTCATGCACTGTACAGAAAGTTATTGGTTTGTGAAGTTGGAGAAAAAACTGATTTTCAAAAGTGGATTTTTAGAAAAATTGTCCCGATACGCTGTCCGTCCCGTCAATCCGGGCAACGTGGTCGCGAACCGAAAGCATCGAAAGGTGCGTATCGACTTCGTGGTCGTGTGGGCTTTGACGGAATTCAAATTGGTCCTTTATGCCAAGTTTGGTCCGATTCTGAGACCATTGATCGGGACGCCATTTTGGCGGGCCCACAATCCCACTCAACGGGTGATTTTGTGCACAGCCCATCGGAATCCAAAATTGGACATACCGTTGGGTTCGTCTCGTCAAACTGAACCTGTAGACATATAGTTTGATGACTTTAAAGACCGTAGGTTCTGACACATTTTTCGGTGCAAAGTGGGTCCAACGGCGGACACCATTTTGACCCGAAATCACCGTTTTGCCCCTGTGTCCAAAATTGGACTTATGGGTAGGCATTTCTAGCTAATTTGACCATTCTGAGAATGTTGGTAATGTCTGTTTCAGCATTAGGAGACAGTTATGCGAGTTGACCGTTCGTGGCTCATTGAGTGGGTTATAGTTTCGATTTTCTCAGCTCAGGACGACAGGCGAGTACATTCTCTGATAGTTTTCATTGTCTTGATATCTACTATATCCGATTCAGTTGTAGTGTTATACTTGATTCTTGACACGAGGATACACGGACTAGTATACGTGAATCTCGTCATGAGATGTCTTTCCTGGTTTACCTGGTATATGAGTACATTGTTCGATATTGTTTCCTGTACTTGTATAGACACCGATTTGGGAGTGGGCTGGCCCCTGCTCTTCGAATCCCGTGTCAGGACCTGTCATGTCTGGATTAATTATACTACTCGGGGATAGGGGAGTTAGTAGAGGTTATGTGATCATTACCCTTACTTGTTTATTACTTGTGCATAGCTCCACCCTCACCACACGTTGGGTGTAGCCTGACCTTATACTACTTGTGCAAAGCTTTCCATTTTGGCCGGCCTGATCCCTACATTATTATACTACTTGTGCATAGCCGGTCAAATGGAACAGCCTGATCTTGACCCAAGCCGATCACATAACGCTCTAATATCTCATGGCACTTTATTTTTATGTTTACATCATACCTCAGTTTACTTTCCATTGTTTATATTCCAGTTTTATCTTATATCTCACACATGACATGATATCCAGTTCTCTTAT
Source organism: Iris pallida (assembly GCA_029216955.1). Lineage (NCBI taxonomy): Eukaryota > Viridiplantae > Streptophyta > Magnoliopsida > Asparagales > Iridaceae > Iris > Iris pallida. Next base: position 1,571,960 of record JANAVB010014796.1, read on the forward strand.
ACCGTTTTACTTTCAGCCTTGATATTCCATCTTGTATTTCATTACGATTGTCTCTTATAGTATTTGTCAATTCACATGGAACTGCTGTTGGCGTTTGTACTTGCTCATATCCTGACAGGATAACTCCCGTTGTTTTCCAGAGGATTTAGATGCAGATTGCCCGACCTACTACGGGTTTGGCATAGATGGAGCCTACGACCAGGACCAGCCTGTGGACCCGATGTTCGTAGATGACGCACCGCCAGTAGTGACCTAGTTCACCTAGATTTTGTCTTGATTATATTCTAGTTTGATACTTTGAGACTTGTAGTATTTATTTTGGGATATTGTTTTATGTCTTGGTCTCTGAACTTGTGTTTGTGGCACGACACTATTTCAGACTGTTTATCTCATCGTTATCTTTATCTTTATCATCGTATTTATCTTCCTTAGAATTATGTGATTGAGTTGTGGTTATATTCCTCCGTGCGGAGATGACAGGTTATATTTTGTGTCTTAGATTCTATATATATTCTAGATGACCTTTTACAGCGTTCTACCGCCGATACTGCGGCGTAGGCTGGACGTACCCACGTGCTCGTGCCCCTAAATAGGGTGCGGGTCGTGACACGTTTTTATGGTGGCCCATGCAGGTCATTTGCAATCAAGCAAATTAATGACACGTGTCGAAAAATCCGAGGTTGGAGAGAAACCCATATCTTACAATCAAGCAAATTAGACTTTTACTTCACAATACAAACTCGCGTGTACAAAGAAAGCCTAGGGACGAAAACCTAGGTACAGCAATCTAAGTACAATTGTTTATTTTAGATTCTGGAGGGTGACGATAGAGGCTCGGGAAAGCGACGGCAGCTCTGCCTTACTCCTTGGACGATCTGGTGCAGCCTTGGCTTTGTAGAAGAACTGCTTGGCGTTGATGAAGAAATGCTCTCTTTTCAGGCTCTGTATATTCTCTCTCTGGCTCTCTGGCTCTCTATGTCTCTCTATGTATATGTCTTCTCCGTATCTCTCTCTTCGAAAGCTGACTATATCACGATGAAAGGGTTTTCTTGTGATATTCTTAGCCGAATCTTAACTTGCGAGGAGGCCTATCTGCTCTATCATCATATCCTTATCTGCCTAGCAGGTTTGCCCGGCAATTTGGATATAGTCAACTTTTTCTAGACAGCCCCAGTTCTTGTCTGGGTTTTGAAGGTAGCCTTCTTGACGGCATCAGAGCCTGGCATTACTATGACACATTCCATACCCGTACCGTTTTCTCAGTTCCTGCTATCAAGGCGTCGGTAGAGATCTTGTATATGGCGGCTTTGTACCACGTCATAGGGAACAAGCCCCCTGTCAGTTTTAACCCGGGTACCTGTTTCATCGTTGGTACCGACCTGGATGAGGGTTCCCAGGGGGCCAAGACAAGGAAGAGGAAGAACAGAGTCGAAGTGCCAGATTCGGACTCCGCTGCTGCAGGTGACGAAGGCGACGAGCATGATGGAGATGACTTTTCCCTTCCGGTGGCAGATGTAGGGGCGGATCAGCCACCTGTTTTGCCAGATGAGATGGTGGTAGATCAGCCATCCGTTGCACCCGGCCCTGCACGAAAGCGTAGCAGGCAACTTTCTTCTGTTGGCGGCATTCCTCGCTCTCGGAAACTGGCTGTGACCAGACACCGCGAGCTAACTATAAAGGAAAGAGGCAAAGAAGTTGACCCCGCATCAGAGGTAAATAAGTTACTACCGGTCCTTCCTTTCTTCTAGCTTTGATTTTAATCATCTTCCTTCCCTCTTGTAGGCGTCAGAAGAAGAGGACTTGTAACACCCAGTTTTTCAGATGAGGGTAATTTTGAAATTTTGTAATTATAATTATTATTTATTGATTATTATTTCATATTATGATTTTTGGTGATTTTTAATCATTTTTAAACTATTTAAAATTATGACTTGTGATTTTGACATTTTACTATTGTTTGGTTTTAATTTCGAGGAATTTGTCACCCCCAATTTTCAGGAACATGGGTATTTTGTCATTTTATATTTTTGAAATATTTTTGAAATTTATTTTATTATTTATGATATTGTTTTGGGATTATTTGAGTCGGATTCGAATTTCAACTCAATCCGACTTGAAACGGGGACCCGGGGGTAGTTTGACTCTAGTGGGACCCACACACTAGTTAGGCATGGCCCACATGATATTAATTTTAGTTCACATGAGAGAAATATTTTAGTTAGAGGTTAAACTAATTATTATGGATAAGGTTAGTGTGATTAGAGACTTTAGAATGACTAATTTAGCCCCAACCAATTAGCCCTTTCCTAATACTAATAGAATAGGTTAGTGGGGGCATTTTGGACCTTACCATAATAGGACAAATAGCCCCATATGGCCAGCCACTATAGGAGAGGATAGGCTCAAGTTCATTTCATTATTCTCATCCACACTCTCTCTCTTGTTCTTCCCCAAATTCCTAGAGAGCAATCCCTAGCAATTTCTCCACCAAATCCTTCCATTTCACCACCAAATCTTCTTCTTTCCTTCTCCATTCTAGCCAAGGAGGAAGCAACCCAAGTTTGGGAGGATTCGGAGCTCGTTCGTGTCCTTTTGGAATCTCTACGTGTCGGTGTCGCTCCGGGAAGGCTTTTCTTCGATTCGATCTACCGGGAGGTATAAATCCCTTCTCCTTTTCATTTCCTCATGCATATAGGTCTATTTTGAACCCATAGGAATGACCCCCATGGTTGTATCTCCATTTGTGTCCATTTCGTGTCCATTTGGAGGTCATAGGAGTGTCCTTTGTGTTGTGGTTGTGTCCATGTGGGAAAACCCCAAATTTGGACACACTATGTGTTGTTGTTATGTATGAATGAATTATTACATGTTTAATATCATATTTTTGTATTGGAGATGTGTTCTATAGTGTCTCATATATATATATATTAGTGTAGAGAGTGAGTTCTTGATATATTATGTTATATACTTGTGTTCTTTTGTCTCAAACTACCTAAATCCGTCATAATTTTTATCCACGTTTTTAATTTCAGCCCTAACTTAGAAATGTCATAACTTCTAGCTCAAAGCTCAGTTTAATCTCCCGTTTTTTTTGAAAGAAGCGTATTGAAGTTAGCTTTCCAAAAACATATATTAATAGGCCTAATTCTTTCTGTAACTTTCTGGAGAATTATTTGAGTGTCAGCTGTACGAAGGACAAACGCGTTCTCGGTGTTTTTGCGATTCCGGGAGTTTCCGGAAACGAAAACACGATCCGTTTGAAGTTTCAGAAAGCTAAAACATAGATCTATAACATACTTTAATCCTAGATTTTAATTCATGCTGAGATGGTACAGTATTGATTATTAGTAGAAGTTACTATTCGGCATATGCATTTTGTGCACCCTTATGTGTAATATAATGTTCTATTTGATTTTAACCCATGTTAATGTATATACATTATGTAATTAAATAGAGAATGCAAGCATGAGTAAATGGTTAAATAAATGATGTATGAGGTGTAAGTATCCTATCTAATGTAAGCATGTATAAGTATGGCTTGTAATGAATATGTAGGTTCCATAGTATGTAATGTATGGTGCATATAGTGGTGCAAGAGAATAAATGAATGATGAATGAATGCAAGCATGAATGTAATGTAATAATAGATATAATGTATGCAATATACAAGTTAATGAGATGTAATGTTCTATGTTAACACAAATCCTATATTACCTCATGTACCCCCTTACACTATGTTGACACTATCACACTTGACACATTGTTCACTTACACTTTGACACTCTTTGATATGTATACACTATGTATGCCCATTTAACCCTCACTTGCCCCTTTGCCATGTTCACATACACACATATAGCCTCTTAAATAAGTAATTATGAATATAGTTAACTTAGCTATGTATGTATATTATATATATGTTAGCATATTGTGTTGTAATATATAAGTTTATATAACCATTTGAAATGCCATGATTATAGACCTAATGTTGAATACCAATATATGCATGTGTATATATGTGTAGACATATATAGCTTAAAGTAATAGATTACCTAGTGTATATCCAATGTGAATTCTTGCCTATTTGAGTATTGAATAATTGCATGCTATATAGAGTTGGGTGTATGTTGGCTTGTATAGCCTTGTATTGATGTGTGCTTGCTAGGATAGTCTTGGTTAGGCCTAGTAAGACTTGCTGGGTTAGGACATGACCTAGTTTGACCTAGTTTGACTAGTGCAGTTGACCAGAGTTGACCAAGGGTTGACTTTGGCCTAGTTTGACCTAGATTCATGTAGAATGTATTGTAGTACTTTATATTACCCTTCTGGACATGTTGTGACTTGTGCTGTTCTAATTAGGAGTCAGACACCTTTCCTCGGACAGTATCTTTACCTTGGACATTCAGATATCAGTCGAGTACATTCTCTGATAGTTCTCTCATTTACTTGTCAATTACTGTACTTCAGTTCTAGTTAGTTGTATGCGATTCTCTGTTACAACATGTGTGGATATTTCTGGATTCATATATACGACACACTTTTATTTTTTGGCCTCTATTACTGGTATCATCTCTATTACTGGAATCACCTACTGGAATCATTTAACTGGAATCATTTTACTGGAATCATTTACTGGAATCATTTACTGGTATCATTATATTTTGGCTGGACTCATCTTGAATCATTGTGTCGGAATTCGGATTCACTTACTGGGAGGAGAAATACTAGAGTGAGACATGTAGACATACCCCAATCTGGAATCTCCCTACTGGAATCTACTGGAAGCATAGCCATCTCTCGCCTGATCAGTGAGGGATGTGCCTGATTACCCACAGCCGTTTACATGTCGAACTCGGTATTTTAAAACACACTGCTAGAGTATAGGCTGGACTCACCCTGGAATCGTTGATCACTATAACTGGAATCGTTCCTTACTGGATTCATCTTGTATTAGATTCATCCCGTACTGGATTTACATAGGTTTTACACTGGTTATATTTTCTGTCTGGACTTTATATCATATTACCCTAGTTCAGCTAGTTCTATTTTTTACAGTCTTCATTGCTATGATTCTTCTCTTGTTTAGTATTTACTTTTCTTGCACTTTATCTCTCTTTCTTACCATCACCTGAATATAAACTGCCATTTTTATCAATATAACTGTCTATAACTGTTGTATAGTTCTCTGTCATTTACTTGGGTTTTTTAGATGAAATGTGCTCGTTCCTGTCCTGACTGGACCTGTTGATAAATTTTACAGATAGCCTGGAGGTTGCCTGCTAGCCTAGAGGAGACACAGTAGAGGTTGTATAGTTAGTTATTTCAGTTGTATTGAGTTGTATTTATTCTATGGATTACTGTATTGAGCATTGAGATGTTTTCTGGGTTTGTGTATCTTAGACACTTAGACTTCTATATGCTGTATCTTTTTTGGATTTCATGTTTTACCTATCTTTTATCTCGCTCTATCTTAGTTGTGATTGAGACTGTATCTGCTATGTCACCTCCATTCGGAGAGTATATACTGTACAGGTACCTTTATATTGTTAGATGTTTGACCTAGGACAGCGTTCTACCGCCGACACTGCGGCGTAGGCTGGACGTACCCACGTCTCGTGTCCTTTCTTTAGGGTGCGGGTCGTGACACATTTTTAGTGGTGGCCCATGCAGGTCGAGTTTATGTAGTGGTATTCGAACTAGAGTATCACTACAGCCTGCAGTAGTATTAGGATATTTTTGGAGGTACTCAATCACATTAGGAAAAACTCTTAATCCGATTCCTTTTGTCTAAAATTATTGCTTATTGACTTCCCTTGAATATAAACTGTTCTCCTTTGAATTTTCTCTTCATTCTCAGAAATTGCTTCTTGTTTTGATCTGTCTTCATGATGGTTATGAAGACACGATCTCATCGCTTCGGTTCGGGGGATACTATCGAGAGGCTGGCCACCTCTCGTCCTGTTCATCAGGGCCTCGAGACCGCAGCTTCTGTTGTGCCGACTCAGGTTGGCGTTTCTGCTACATTGGAGGTGCACCTCCGTCTGTACAGAGACTTTTTCCTTCGTTTCCGATTTCTCTCAGCAGCAGCGATTCATGCAGCATCAGCAGCAGAGATTTGTGCAGTATCAGCATCAGGCTGGAGGAAACCAACAGGGCGAGCTATCGTCAGGATAGTCGAAGATGCACAGACCGTTGGAGATCTTGCTGCAAGTTCCGTTCTTCTCAATTTTATTTCCGCAATTGTCTTTTATAATTACCTTGAAATTCGATTCCATCTGTTCTTTGTTGATTGATTAATTTTGTCATGTTACTCTTTTTTTGTGTTGTTTTTCTTCTGAGAAAATCATATGGGCTAGGTCGCTTAAATCATGGGATCTAGAATCCTCGATAGTCGTGTTAGTTGGCATAGTGAGGACATATAGTCAGATTTTGGATGTATTCTCGGGTATGGAAATTTAAGATTTTTGCCGTCGCATACGGCAGTGCAAAAATTTTAAATACCATGAACCTAGAGGTACGTACCTTAGTCAAGGACTCTGTGATTATCGTAGCCTTGCTCACTAGCATGATGAAGACTCTGGACAACATGATTTTGGACAGACGCATATGATTAACAGATTGTATCTTGAGAAGGTTTAAACATCATACCCTTTTGATTGTTATAAATGACTTAGGAGTAGGGATATTTAGTTTTGTAGAGCTTATTCATAGGCAGTTCCTTCATAGTATAATGGTATGATGACTTGTTGAGTGTCTGTACCCTAGAGGTGATAGTTAGCATTGGTGTTAGAATAGTAACCCATTGCAGATAATTCTTCTGCTATCTATAATACTGTAGAAGCATGGAATTTCACAACCAGAAAGACCATGCGCCAGACACTACATGCGCCAGGACTCGCACAGAACACTTCACAGCAAAGTCAATAACCATGGACATTTGAAGAAGGACTTTTTATTTATATATAAAAGTCTATTACATGTCTAGAAAAGGTTGTACAAAGGAGAATTTCTACAAAGGAAAGATCCTAAGTCTACAGCCAGCGGCCACCATGCGCCTCCAGTTAGGCACAACAGTCATCATGCGCTGCCAGTCACCATGCGCTGTCAGTCAGGCGCAGCAGACATCATGCGCCTCCAACCAGGCGCATCCCACCATATCTTCAGCAGCTCAGTCATGTGCATCCAGCTCAGTTGTGTGCATCCCTTCAGCAGCCCAGCTATGTGCATCCCTTCAGCCAAATTCTTCCAGCCAGGCTCACCTGATAAGTGCTTCGCCAAGCAAAGCATTTAACCCTCTGGCTGGAACCAAGGAAGAGAAGAGCACCGCAAATGCTGAGGCCAGGGGAGGCTTCGAAAGAGCCTGCAAAGCCGAAGGAAGACCGTGATCGAAACCGCGGCTAAAGCCTAGCACTGCCATTCCGATCTACGGCTCTTCCGGAATAACGGGGACAAGGCCCGAGCATCCCTATCTTTGGATGCAACAGGCACCTTCCGCCTGCCTCGGAAGCCCTCGACTCCGTCTTTTGGATGTAACAGTCACCTTCAAGAGCATCGAAGACAACACAGCGTCTCATCTTCACCCTCGGGAGCACTTCGTCAATAGAATGCGCCCACATGTTCAAGTTCATGTTGGAAGTACGTGAGGGAATGAGAAGCAAATCTTCTCTCCATGCCACTATTTATAGGCCGGGCAGATCAAACCCACGCACCAAGTGGATGACCCTCCGAATTCTGTGCAATGAATTTACATTAAATGGATGAACCGGACGCCTCGAATTCAGCCAAACGGCTATTTATAGCACTCGAAGAGCGAGACAGCCGCATCATTAAAAGACATGTCCGATGCGCCAGCCAGACAGCGTATCACACGGACGCGCCCTTCGACATCAGGCGTATCACACAGACGCGCCCTACAGTACTCGGCGCATTACAGAGGGTGCGCCCTCACACATCTCCATACCGAGTGGAACGCCAACCGACGCGCCCACTCAGCTGTCCATCGAACGTCACCAACATTAAATGCTGAACTGACAGAGTTGGCAGCACGCCTCCCAAAGTCTGAACAGTTGACAGCTTTATTCAGAAAACGAAGCGTCGGCAACGTCAGCATCATCATGACTTTATTTCGACGGCTACTGCCACGTGGCCACTCCACCATCAGCATGCGCCTCTACGGCCATGCGTCCAAATCAGTATGCGCCTCAAAAGCCATGCGCCTCAGACTGCTCTCTGATTCCGAAAGACAGAAGGAAAGTCGCCTGCATGCGCCTCAAAAGCCATGCGCCCCAAATGGTTTGTAACTCCTAAAGGTTATGAGCCGCAACCTCCTCCTGCGCCCAATCCAAGGTGCAGCTCACCAGATCACTTCTCTCCACCAAATCCGAGATCTTCGAACCATGAGTCGACGACACGTGTCTTTTGACTCAACTCATCCAAGATTTCAGCAACGGAAAGATCTTCTCTCTGCTACGTGCCGGCTCACAACAGCAGTATGAAGAGTTCTCCCCCTCGATCAGGGCGCAGCATCCGTGCGCCTCCATCAGCAACCTCCACGTGGCATCCCCACACCGGCACATCCTGCATGCGCGTATGAGCAGCCAGCCTGCAAAACTATAAATAGAAGGATCATCTCCTTCACACAAAGACAGAGACTCAGAACAGAAGACTCACAACACAGAGAGAATCGACAACAGAGAATCACCGAGAGGCAGTTCTAGACACTCAACGTCTTCCTCCTCTCAGCAAGCTCCAGCACCTAGAGCAATCAACACCTTCAGAGAACCGATAACCGTCGTCAGCCGGTCAACGGAGTCAACGCATTACCACTCGCTCCATTGGCACTAAGGACCCAGCTTAAACAAAAGTGTACTCCTAGGACTACATCTAAGTCCTATATTGTATCACTGTTCTGTTTGTATTAAGATTTCAATCAAAACAATTTTAATGGCAAACAAGCTGGCGACTCTGCTGGGGACTTCTTTCTCGTCTACCGAGAAGGTCGTGTCACAGGCCGACGACGTGAAGGTGGGCTCCTCCCACAAGACGCTGGTAGTGCGCCTCAATCAACAGGCGTACGAGGAGTTCATTTCTGAAGGAAGTACGAGTCCTTCGAAGCGGCTGTCGAAGCCGAAGAAGACCCGCGCAGTCTGGGTGCGCAAAGTCGACGCCTCGGGCACCACCATTGAAGGGGATGCGTTCGTCCAGCCTTCCCTTCCTGCTGACGTCCTCAGCAGTCAAGGTGCGCCCGCTGATGCATCGCATCTCTCGGGGAAGCGTGCGGCTGACCACGTTCCCCAGCCATCTTCCTCTCAGGCGAGGAAGATACGTCGATGGAGCAGGGGCGCAGCCAATGCCCCGCGCATCACTTCTGATGCGCCATAAAGAGCCTCTGTCTTTGACAGACTCACTCGCTGTAATGGCGAGGAGAATTTGGATGTTGAGTACTATGCGTCCCAGCGGGCTGGTACGAAGAAATCCAAGGCGGTACGGGCCATGCGCCACAAACGTGCTATGCCAGCAGCCGGCCAGAGGCACGCGCTTACAATCACGCGCGCTGTCGATGGCAAGCTGTACAAGGTTGACTCAAGTGCTTCTGTACCGACAACGAGTCGACCTTCAAAGTCCTCATCTCGTTTGGGCGCATTCACTGCATGCACAACCCAGCCGAGAGAGGCAAGCTCAGTGGTCTTGAACTCCCGCGCCTCCTCTGGTTGTGCGTTTGAGGTCCGTTCAAGTCACTTCGAATGCTGTGGTTCCCCCACTACTGATCGTGATGCCTGCTTGGTATTAGATCAGGGGGCGCAGCACTCACCCGACCACCCTGGCGCTTGGCCCTGCCATGCGCCTGAGAGGGGTGTGAGGGTAGCACTCTCCTCCAACGACCTGCGCAACGTGATCACTCACAAGCGCCGGTCAGAAAAGTTGACCAACAAGCACGATGCGCCTCTCACGGGGCACACTTGTGCAGTGGTCACCATCAACTGCTGTTGCAAGACGGCAGTACCGCCAAAGCAGTCGGTCTTCCAACGGCTACAATCATCAACACCCCTCCGACATCGCCTTGGGACGAAGGTGTCAGCAGAAGAAGAGCTAAAGGTTGCTTCATGCAACGTGATCTCCAACTCCTCATCTGTCCGGAAGACGACTGCCAATTCCTCGTCTTCATCCAAAAGCCAGCCGAGGAAAACCAAGGCAGCTGTCTCGACCTCTGGAGTGTTCGAAGGCACTCGGTCGAAGAAGAAGTTCTTGGAGGAAGCTGGGGCTAGCCAGACCCTTGTCGAGCCTCCTTCCGAAGACGAAGATGTCCAAAGCACAGCTGCAGCGGATCTTCATCAAGGCGAAGATGGCCTCCCTGAAGCCCCTCAAAATGATGATGTCCTCCAGGACACCGCCGGGGGTAGTGCTGGAAACGAAGAGGCCCTTCAAGACAGAGCTGAGGGCAGTCAGGCCCTTGCAGATGCGCCTGTCGAAGACGAACTCCAGAATGTGGCTGGGGGTGGCCAAACACCAGGAGAAGTGACTCCCCCACATGAGAGCGAGGCTGAGAGCGAAGCCTCAACTGATCCATCCACTTCCGGCCGTGTCATGACAGTATACATGACCGGGGGTGATCTTGAGACTGATGCGCCGCCACAGGACATTGTCCAGCATATAGACTCGCTAGAGGGAGGACTCAAAACCCTCTCTGCCTCAATGTAAGCACTGACTCAAGCAGTGTTTGAGATGCGGTCGGCCTTGATCAGGGCACCTTCAAATGGTTCCGACCCAGGAGCCAATGGAGAGTCGAGTGTGCCCCTCCAACGAACACCCTCAGACACAGAAGCACCCTGGACGTCGGAGCCCTCAAACGCTCCACTCTAGGTGGTACCTCCTTCCCCGACTCCTAGCTCCATGGAGGACGTGGTCGAAATGATCAAAGATCGGCGGGAGCGCTTCGAGTCCAAGAACAGGCAGGAGGAGCGCCAGAAGATGGGCATTCCCCAGCCTTATCCCCTTGAGTGGAACAAGGTGGTTTATCCCCCAAAGTATAAACCACAAACACTCACGCCGTATGACGGGAAGGACTCTCCACGACGGTACCTGACGTACTTCCAGTCGCAGACAGGGCATCTTCCGAAGGAGGACGCGCTCCTCACCAGCATCTTTGTTGGGGCCCTGAAAGGGGTGGCGTATGACTGGTACTGCAGCCTCCCCGATAATTCTATATCGTCCTTCAACGACCTGACACGCCTCTTCCTCGACCGCTTCTACGACGGTGGGAAGGACATGACGATGGCGTCTCTCATTGAGATACGCCAGAAGGACAAGGAAACGGTTCGGGCATTCATCTAACGCTTCCGTCAGGCCTGCTTCAGGCTACCTCCAGGCATGCCAGAGCATGTGCTTCTCTCCGCTTGCAGTATGAACATGTTGCCTGCAGTAAAGCTCTGGCTTAACTCTACTCCCCCTCCCGACTGGAGCTCCCTAATCATCGAAGCTGAAGCTGCAGAGAAGAAGGCGGCCAATGCACGTCTTCTGGGTGTTAGCTTCCCCGCCTTTGACGATAAGGAAAAAAAGTCCGCAATCAACAACTCCGGACGAGAAACAAAGGGGAAACAGGCATTGACTGTTAATGCCTCGAAAGGCGCATCTGCGCCTACTCAAAAGCCTCCACTGGCACCGAGACCCAAGGAGGTTTATTCATTCAATGATGACGACACCCTGCAACTCTTTGAGATACTGAAGCAGGGTGACAAGATCAAGCTTTCGGACCCGAAGCGGCCCGATGAAGTCGGGAAAGTGGACAACCCGAGGTACTGTCACTACCATCGGTTTGTCGGACACCCGACTAAGGACTGCTACGTCCTCAAAAATTACATCCAGCGCATGATCAATGCGGATGTAATCTCCGTCGACTACGAAGAGAAGACGGTGTCAGCTAATGTGGTGTCACTTCAGTTCGGCACCTTGCCGCCGACTACCACACAAGATGGCGTCGTCCCCATCCCTAAGGCGACAATGGAGGGGGTGAACTTGCCACCCACCCGTGATAATGTGAGTGGACTTGTCCCACTCACCACATCTCGAGGAGAGGTCCTCTGGGTTCACCCCGACCTCGTCTCCGAGGTAACTCAACCGGAGGTACGCCCTACCTCCAAAGCAAAAGGCAGGAAGATCAAGTCTTGCCGTACGGTCTCTTCTTCAACGGAAGAGGCGCTTCCTGTGCAGACGCCTGCACAACAGAACTCCCAGCCCGGTGAAGCTGCCGCCGAAGTGGTGCCTCCTGGCACCATCCCTGAGGAGGGTCCATCCAAACCCTCAGCAGCCAATAAACAAAAGCAAGTGGAGGCCCGTTTCGACAGACCTCTGCGGAAAGAAAATACTTCGGGGCTAGCCAAGCCCCACAATTTTGACATTCTGGCACAACTGGCCAGTACTCCTGCACGCTTGTCTTTGTTCGAGCTCCTGCGTCTCTCCAAGGACTCCCGAGAAGCTCTCTGTGAAGCTCTGAAGGATGTCGAATCCTTTCTCAGTCAAATCAAGCAGCCTGAAGACCTCCCAACTACTTGTGCACACTGTCATTATGCGGATGAAGTTATCCCAAACATAACTTTCACCCAATAAGACATGCTGCTCAAGCATCACCGATATAACCGACCGTTGTATTACACAGGGTACATCGGTTCGGTAAAGGTGAGCAGGATTCAGATCGATCCGGGGTCTTCCCTAAGCATCATTCCAAAGGCGCTGCTATCAAAGCTGGGGATCCCAATGTACCGGCTGGCGCCCTCCAATACGACCATCAGTGGCTTCAACGCTAGCAAGAGCGAGCCACTGGGCAAGATCCGGCTGAAGTGTCACATCGGCAGCCTCAAAACTGAGGTGACTTGTTATGTGGTGGATGCTGAGGTCAACTACAACATCTTACTCGGACGACCATGGTTACATGAGTACATGGTGGTGCCCTCCACGCTCCACCAATGCATGAAATATGTATCCACCAACGGCGTCATCCGGACGGAATTTGCAGATATCGATCCCTTCAAAGGGATTGAGGCCTACTTCACCGATTTCGACTTGTACAAGCCACTTGACGAGGAGGAAGCCAACGACGCCGATGATGAAGCAGAGACGGCAACAGAGCCGGACTTGGAGCCCGAAATGACTCCCGACGCCCCCTTGAAAATTCGATTGAAGGGCAAGCCTCCCCAGAAGGCGCCTCCAATGAGCATCAAGCTATCAGGAAAAGCACCGACTCACAAAGCTCCCCTGAAGATACGCCTCAAGGGAAAGCCACCTCAAACAGCGGCTCCCCTAGTGGTAAAATTACAAGGGAAGGCGCCACTCATCGGAGGCGCAATCGAGGCACCTCTCAAGGTGCGTCTTAAAGGCAAGCCGCCGCAGTCATCCAAGATGCCGGAGAGGGCTCACATAACCCTCTCAGACCCCAAAGTCAGAGCGGTGGAGGACTCTCCTGATCCGGCCCCAGTGCTTACAGATGAGGAGCTTGGCGAATATATCTCTGCTGATGTAGACGCACCCTCCTTCGACAATGTAATCCCACGGGATAAAATCTCGTACTTTATCAATAATAGAGTGTCTTTCAATTATTCTTGTCTTCCACACTGGAATGCCATGTATGCATTAGACAACGCTCTACGGTCATTGCAAACACAAGTAACGACCGTCTACCATAATCAAACAGTCCCGTCTCAAGGAGTCTTCAAAGTCCCTCCACGGAGCCGAGACCAAGGCACCATCATCTCGGGCAAAATCGAGCGTCGTCGGGACCTCCCGTCAATCGAGCCCGAACCTGATACCGGCAGAGTACAGGTCTATCGGTACACAGAGCTAAGCACATCATCCAAAAGATGGGCTACGACCTGAAAAGCAACAAAGGCTTAAACTACGGCAAGGGTCGGCATCTCCCTGTCCGGCTTTCGATGCCCAATAGAAAGCCACAGGATTACTATAATCGGACTCGACGGGGGTTAGGCTATGTCACGCCGCCATCAACTCCAGAGAGTTCAAACGCAGAAGACATAGAACATTCCCACTCGTCTGAAGCATCGACGTGGGATTCCGATACCAGTATCGGATCAGTCTTCAGGAAAGTGCTGTCAGCTAACATGACATCGGCGCAACCTCAGAAAGATGAAGGCGAAGACCAACCGCCGGAACCCTTCGAAGAGGAACCCTGGGCTCAACGCCTAGGAGAACAATGTGAGCCTCGTTTTGAGTTACGAGAACCTCCCACCGAAGACGAAGTCGAGCAGATCGACCTCGGGGATGGGTCTTCTTCTAAACCCATCTTCATCAGCAAAAGCTTGGAAGGAGAAGACCGAGAATCTTTAGTCCAACTGGCTAAAGAATATATTGACGTCTTCGCCTGGAGCTACGAAGACATACCGGGTCTCGATCCACAGATCACGATGCATAGGTTGAACATCTTACCAGATGCCAAACCTATCAAACAACAACAGCGATGCTTCCGCCCGGACATCATGAATGCCATCGATCAGGAGGTGGACAAGCTCTTGACCAATGGCTTCATCCGTGAGGAACAACACCCGGACTGGGTAGCCAACGTCGTCCCTGTCACCAAGAAGAACGGGAAGATACGAGTCTGTATCGACTTCAGGGATCTCAACTCTGCTTGCCCGAAGGATGAATTCCCGCTCCCAATCACCGATGTAATGATCGACAACACATGTGGCTTTGAACGCATGTCCTTCATGGACGGGTATTCAGGCTATAATCAAATCAAGATGTTCCCCGATGACACAAAACACACGTCATTTAGGACTCCGAAAGGTGTTTTCTGCTACACAGTAATGCCCTTCGGCTTGAAGAATGTCGGTACAACATACCAACGAGCGATGAGTACCATCTTCCGTCAACATCTTTGCAAGACAGTTGAGTGCTATGTTGACGACATCGCAGTCAAGAGCCGCCTCAAAAGAGATCACCTACAGGACCTGAGGACGGTCTTTGATCTCATGCGGGCACATCAACTCAAAATAAACCCCGCTAAATCCTTCCTGGGGGTTTCTAGCGGCAAATTCTTGGGCTTTGTCATCACGGCAAAAGGCATTCATGTCGATCCCGAGAAGACTAAAGCCATCCTCAACATGGACCCTCCGAAGAACCTTCGAGAACTTCGGGGCTTACAGGGACGTCTGGCATACATCCGGAGGTTCATAGCAAACCTCTCCGGTAAATGTCAACCCTTTACTCAGCTCATGAAGAAGGGAGTCTCTTACGTCTAGACAGAGGAGTGCCAAAAGGCTTTCGACGACATCAAGGCTTACTTGACAAGCCCGCCAGTCCTAGTGGCACCTGTCGCCGGCAAACCATTCCTCCTCTACGTCCGTGCCATGGATCATTACCTCGGCGCTTTACTGGCTCAAAACAGCGATGCAGGCTACGAACAAGCAATCTACTACCTCAGTCGAATACTCATCGGGGCCGAACACCGGTACAACCCCGTTGAAAAGGAGTGCTTGGCTTTGGTGTTTGCCATTCAGAAGACTCGTCATTACGTCTCGGGCCAGACAATTCACGTCATCTCCCGAGTCAATCCACTCAGAGTTCTCATGACGAAGCCAGGGTCATTAAACTCCCGGCTGGCTACATGGGCGATCCTACTAACGCCATACAACATGGTGTTTGTCCCGCAGAAGGCGGTCAAGGGTCAGGCTCTGGCTGACTTTTTAGCTGCACACCCCATCCCAGAATCTTCAAAACTCTATGAAGACATCCCGGATGAAGTCCAAGAATCAAACGTCACTGAAGGAAGCCCCGTTTGGCGGATGTTCTTCGATGGCGCTTCAAGAACGGGCCCCAACGGCCAAATCATCGCAGGAGTGGGGGTAGTCTTGGTCTCCCCCGATCAGCTGGTCATCCAGCGCGCATACTCTCTTTCGAAGCCGTGCTCCAACAATGTTGCTGAGCACAACGCACTCGTCTGGGACTCCAGCTAGCACAACAGCTGGGGGTGGATCATCTGGAAGCCTACGGCGACTCGAAACTCGTCGTAAACCAGATTCGGGGGCAATACGAGGTTCGCCATGAAGATTTGATCCCTTACCATGAAGTTGTATTGAACATCATTTCAATCTTCACTGGGTTCTTCATCGAACATGTACCCCGTCTACAAAACTTGGAGGCTGACGCTCTGGCTGGCCTCGCAGCCTCATTGGCCGCGCCCCTTGGGACTCAACACTATGTCACGGTAACTGGCCGAGACTTGATTTGTCCCAGAAACAACCTATGTTTGCAAATGGCTCACGCCATGCCGACAAACACCGATGTTAATGTCCGAGACTGGAGATTCCCGTTCATCGACTTCGCCGTCTACGGAATCCTTCCGGAAGATCCGAAGGAAGCCGTCTCAGTCAGGAGACGCTCTCTTCGATTCTACTACGATACAGCCACTAAAACGCTGTACCGACGCTCCTTCGATGGACTCCTCCTTCGATGCCTGTCTAACGAAGAAGCAGCCGAGGCTCTTCAAGAAGCTCACGACGGAACTTGTGGAGCTCATCAACTCGGTCCTAAGTTGCAAGATCGACTGCGACGTATGGGCTACTACTGGCCAACCATGGCCGCCGACGTAGTAGAATATGCTAAGAAGTGCCATGCATGCCAACTTCATGCAGACTTCATACATACACCGTCTGAACCTCTACATCCTACAGTCGCCTCCTGGCCATTCGAAGCCTGGGGCATGGACATTTTAGGACCAATCACCCCTCCTTCATCAAGAGGACATCGTTTCATCCTGGCCATCACCGATTACTTCTCCAAATGGGCGGAAGCAGTCCCACTAGCAGAAGTAAAAAGCTCCAGGGTGGTCAGCTTTATCAAACACCATGTCATTTACCGTTTCGGAGTACCCAGGCGAATCATTCATGACAATGGTCCCCAGTTCATCAGCCACATTTTCGGCAGGTTCTGTGACAAGAATCGCATTCAAAACGTGGCCTCAACCGCCTACAATCCGACAGCAAACGGATTGGCCGAGGCGTTCAAAAAAACTATCGTCAGGCTACTCAAAAAGGTCGTGTTATCCAACAAACGCGACTGGGACGAAAAGCTCGGCGAATGTCTTTGGGCCTACCGCACAACGGTACGGACCCCAACAGGCAACACACCATTCTCCCTGGTCTACGGGAGCGAAGCGGTACTGCCTCTCGAGATCCAGATCCCCTCACTCCGAGTAGCGATCACAAACAAACTCACAGAAGAAGACAATCAACGTCGTCGTCTGCGGGAACTGGAGGCACTTGACGAAAAGCGTCTCCTAGCTCAACAACGCATCGAACTTTACCAAGCCCGTATATCACAGGCTTTCAACAAGAAGGTCAAGCAAAGAACTTTCCAAGTTGGCGACCTGGTTTTAGCAGTCAGAAGGCCAATGGTGTTAACTCACAAGACACCAGGGAAGTTCGAGCCCAAATGGGAAGGACCCTTCATCATTGAGACGGTATACTCAAACGGTGCTTACCGCCTCGCCAAACCCAATGGGGACTTGTTCATGATGTCCATCAATGGCAAGTTCCTAAAGAAGTACTATTCTTGACATCCTCCAAGACATGTATTTCCCCAAACAACCTCTTTTCACAAAAATCAAACGCTTCCGGAACCCAGCTGTTCCGTGGCATCCTTTCGTAGAAAGATAACCACGTCCACATTACCTCTGAGTTGTCTCTCTACATCCTACAAAGCGGAACCTTACATTTCGTGAGCTTACGCTATCCTTCATGTTTACCACGTCCACATTACCTCTGAGTCAATATCCCGTACAAACAACTCCTGTGTTATCGTACATTGATCGCAGAACTTCCATGTCCACATTACCTCTGAGTTGTTCAGCGTATCCCCCAGGATCATTCCTACCATGTCCATAAATACCTCTGAGCAGGAAGATTCTATCATTTGAACCTAATAATTGCCATGTCCACATTACCTCTGAGCAAACATGTTGGTTCCTTCAAACTTATTATCTGTACCTAAAAACCAAGGTGCGCAAAAGATAATAGGTCCACATAAATCATCAAGTTCATGAGATCAAAAATGAACACATCACAAAAAAAAAGAAGAGATAGTGTATTTTTTTATTTTTCAAAGAAGGGAGTACAGAAATACGCTATTTCCCCAGCAAGAGTTGCAAAAACACATAAAAAGAAGAGAAGCTACAGTCCCCGATCCTCTCTAGGGTGGGATGAGAGCTCTCTGACTCGACGTCTCAGGTCGGCAGTGTGAGTTTCCACAGTCGCCTGGACTCGCAGCTCGACTTCTTGACGCATTAATCCGACAGCCTCAGCGGAAGTTTTACTCTCATACTTCTCATCAAGCTGTCGTCGCTGCTGAGCCAAAGCAAGGGTCCGCTGAGTAAGAGTCGCTTCCTCCTGCTTGAATGCCACGTGTTCAGCCAGGATACGATCAGCTTCTAGTTGAAGTTGGGCCCGCTGGTCTTCAAGACGGCGCATCTGAGCATCAACCTCTGCGATGTTAGCGTCCACCGCAGCCCGCTTCTCCGTCGTCTTCTCCATAGATTGAGACAACTGCTCCGCCGCAGCCTCAGTCCCAGCCACTTCACGCTCCCAACTGCTCACATCGGCTCGATAGGAAGCCTCGATTTCGGCCATCAACTTCCCTATCTCTGCATCTATCAAGACAGAGAGGTCATTTCGTTGGATGCGCTGCAGTTCCGCGAGCCGCTCGTCCAGCTCAATCACCGAAACCTCCAGAATTTCGGCCATATGGTCATGGCCTTGGTGAACGCGGATCAGCTCGATACAAGGCATTGCCAAAGCTTTTGCTGTCGCAAAGCTCCCCTTGGCATCCATCACTGCTGATACTCCTTTCTCTAGCATTTTGTACACTCCCTCGACGAGGAACTTCACATACTCGTCGGCATCCGCCAGCACCTGCGGCATCATAGCAGGAGTTGGGGGAGCTACTACAGTTTGCGGACCGGAGGAAGATCCGCCAACCTCGATCTGAGAGGTTTGAACCTCGGCAGCAATAGGCTCTTCATCAACAGGGGCCAGACTGCTAGCCCGAGGAGCCGAAGGAACAGAAGGAGCCGGCACATGCGTCGTGATAGTACCCCAAGTGGAAGGAGCAACAGAGGGTTCCACACCCTTACCCTTCTCAAGCCCGGAGAAATCACCGACGTCAACGGCCACCTCTTCTACCCCCGACGTTCTATCAGCATCAGCTACCTCCCCCGGCAAAACGGGAAGATCAACATTTATCTCCTGGCCAGCCCCAGGAGACAAGACCGACAGAAGGGTCTCATTCTTCTCAAGTCCCTCTACAGGGACAGAATCTGTCGCTACCGCCTGATCAGTAGCCATCTCTATGTCCATGGTTGAAGCCAAGGAAGAATTTGGCAATGATTCAGCCGACCTCCCTTCATCATGACCAGGAGGGGAATCAACCCTCTCCTCTATCCTCACTGCTTCTGCTGCCCCCGCAACGGACCCTTGTAACGCTGGAGGGACGTCACCAGAAGGCGATGAACTCCAATCCACTTCATCATCAGGATGCCTCGAGTCTGTAGGACCCTCAGCGTCCAAGGCCTCCACGGCAGATGGTACTATCCCAGAAGTTGTTGCGACTTCAAAGTCAGGAGATACTAAAACCTCCGCGGGAACATCTTCGGGACCCTCCTCCACAGGAGACATCATCATTGGTGGAATGCGCTCCTCAGAAGAGCCTGCCACCTCCTTCGGCTTACTGGTGCCCGATTTCGAAGCACGAGACTTCTTCTTCAATCCCTACAAGAAGAAGAACATAAGTCGCCGCAATGACATAAAAAATTGGAATTATGAAGCACTCCTTACCTCAGCGGGAGCCGATCCCGTTGGCGTTACAAGTGGCGCTTCCGTAATCTTCGGGGTCGACGTCCTTCTCGACCTTTTCGGTACAGACGAACCAGCTTCTGGGTCAGCTCGCCTTTTCCCGACAGACGGGTCTCTCACTGGTGCCACAGCAGCAACCCGATACCCCGCCAATTCTGGCGAACGATATGACCGAGCTGCCACCAACATTAATGGAAAGGCAGCTCGGCCCGGGGAAAGTTGTCATTATTACCTTTCTCGTGGATCACATCATCAGCAAAAGACCTCAAACCGCGCAACAGGTTGCACACCATCGCGGGGAGGAGAGCTAAAGGTCGTCCAAAGGCCAACTTTACTGCAGGCAAAATGAGATTTCGATGTACCCTCTCAACGGCACCGGATCCCCCTGCAAACATGCAATCCCGGAGCCATATCATCAAGTAGGCCGTCAACACTGCCTTAGACGACATCCGGTGCGCGCAG
The DNA here is from genome assembly GCA_029216955.1 of Iris pallida. NCBI lineage: Eukaryota > Viridiplantae > Streptophyta > Magnoliopsida > Asparagales > Iridaceae > Iris > Iris pallida. Next base: position 1,592,275 of record JANAVB010014796.1, read on the forward strand.
TGCCAGAAACAGCTGTACGTATCCTTGCCGCTCTCATTGGAATGTGGGGTCCTCTCGTCCAGCCGGGTTATTTCAGAACTCACTTCCGCGGGGTTCAAGCCTTGTGGAGTCGCAAACCGGATCCTCGAAGGATCTGCCAAATCCTGCCTGAAGACCTAGTCCCTCCAAGCAGTCACGTGAGGCTGGGTCTTACCCTTGTCCCTCCGGTGCATCAGATGATGATGGCTCGTCACCTCCTTGAAAACGGCCATCATCTCCGGGTCCATATCTTCCAAGACCTGGATCTCTTCATTTGATGGAAAATATTCCTCGTACGGTTCCGAGCCCCAAGGAAGCTTGGACACTTCGTACATCTCATGAAGGGCCAATCCCAACTCCCCTACTGGAGTAAAGAAGCTGCCAGTCTGGGCGTTGAAAAGCTCCAAGAGCGCAAGGAACATCGGCTTATTGAGGTCCACGCCTGCCTGCGTGGCCCGAATGGCGGCAGTCAGCCTATCTCTTTAAGCTCAACTTTGAACCTGGAAAGCACCCAGGAGGTCAACTCGTCCCACTTTGGGATGTAGTGACACCAACCTTCGACTCTAAAACCAGCTGTCGGATACGTGACCTTCGACGTCAGCATCCGATTTGTAAAAGTCGGGGCACTGAAGGGAAACGTGTCATTTGGGACTTCACTATAGATGCTCCCGGGACGCAAAGCTCGGTAACTGAACGAAGAACCGGTTCGTGAGGCGGTCAAGGTGTCTCGCTGGTTCGAGGTAGTGTCAATCGAAAGGGAACCCCCCAAGGCACCTCCTTGAGAAGGAGTAAGTTCCCAACCCATCCTTCTCTTCGAAGCTAGACGATAAAAGGCTGTCAGTGGCAACTGGCGGTCAACCTGCCGCATGTATAACATCATGCCCTTAGCAGCAAAGAACCAGTCTTCTCTGATCTTCAATATCTTCGCTTCAGAAGAGACTAATCGGTCGCCAAACAGAAAGGCAGGCTTTAAGAAAGTCACACCTTCAGAATCAGCAGACTTCAGTTTACCGCTCTTCATCATACTCTGGAGGAAAAGCGGCAACTGGACCTGGATTTGTAGCATCCTCTCACGAGGTTGGTCCCGAAGGATAGCATCCTTTGCAGGGTTGATCACCGCCTCATCAAAATCAACTTCCATCTGACAAAGAGAAGCGTCCAGGAGGACCTCATTCAACAAAGGGATCGTCATCGACACTGGCACGACAAAAGTGGAAGTCAGGCAAAAAGACAAAATATGTCAAGCAGACTGGCGCATTGCCAGGGTATGAACCCATGCGCATCTGCTTCGGCGCATCATCAGGACATAGGCCCATGCGTGTCAGCATGTCTCGGCGCATCATCAGGGCGTAAGCCCATGCGCGTTGGCATTGGAGCTTCGGCGCATTATCAGAGCATGAGCCCATGCGCGTCAGCAAAGGCTTCGGCGCATCTTCAGGGAATAAAACCCATGTGCGTCAGCCATTAAAACCTCGGTGCATGATAAAGGTATAAACCTATGCACGTCGGCAGGATAGAACCTCGGCGTATCATCAAAAGATCGAAGTCTATACGCGTCGGCAGTTAGGGCACAGGGCCCAAAGCAGAGACGAAACCCACCTGTCACCTCAGGACGAACGTCGGCAAGAGGCGCAAGAGTGATAGGTACATCCTCATCGACAGACTCCTTCGCTTTCTCTTTCCCCTTGCCGGCAGCACCGCGAGGAGTCTTGGGAGCCATTCTCTCGAGGAAGGAGAAGTTAGGGTTTTGAAGAAGAAAAGCAGAAGCACAGAGAAGAAGAACCCTTTCTCTCTCCAACTCTTATCTATTTATAGGGCTTGGTCGCACGCGTGAACATATGACGTGTGATCTCAGCCGTCGCCTCGGGTTCTGTGCAGGGATAGCAGCAAATAAAACCAAAAGATCATCATTAATCTTTTCGGTTACCGAGGCACCATCATCATTAACTGAGAAGAGCATGCGCCCGAACAGGCATGCGCCCAGAAATCATGCTCCCTGAACTCCATGCTTCTTATTCAAAGTATTCCAAAACTTATTCAAAAGTTTTGAAAACTTTGAAGGGGGTCTTGTGGAAGCATGGAATTTCACAACCAGAAAGACCATGCGCCAGACACTACATGCGCCAGGACTCGCACAGAACACTTCACAGCAAAGTCAATAACCATGGACATTTGAAGAAGGACTTTTTATTTATATATAAAAGTCTATTACATGTCTAGAAAAGGTTGTACAAAGGAGAATTTCTACAAAAGAAAGATCCTAAGTCTACAGCCAGCGGCCACCATGCGCCTTCAGTTAGGCGCAGCAGTCATCATGCGCTGCCAGTCACCATGCGCTGTCAGTCAGGCGCAGCAGACATCATGCGCCTCCAACCAGGCACATCCCACCATATCTTCAGCAGCTCAGTCATGTGCATCCAGCTCAGTTGTGTGCATCCCTTCAGCAGCCCAGCTATATGCATCCCTTCAGCCAAATTCTTCCAGCCAGGCTCACCTGATAAGTGCTTCGCCAAGCAAAGCATTTAACCCTCTGGCTGGAACCAAGGAAGAGAAGAGCACCGCAAATACTGAGGCCAGGGGAGGCTTCAAAAGAGCCTCCAAAGCCGAAGGAAGACCGTGATCGAAACCGCGGCTAAAGCCTAGCACCGCCATTCCGATCTACGGCTCTTCCGGAATAACGGGGACAAGGCCCGAGCATCCCTATCTTTGGATGCAACAGGCACCTTCCGCCTGCCTCGGAAGCCCTCGACTCCGTCTTTTGGATGTAACAGTCACCTTCAAGAGCATCGAAGACAACACAGCGTCTCATCTTCACCCTCGGGAGCACTTCGTCAATAGAATGCGCCCGCATGTTCAAGTTCATGTTGGAAGTACGTGAGGGAATGAGAAGCAAATCTTCTCTCCATGCCACTATTTATAGGCCGGGCAGATCAAACCCACGCGTCAAGTGGATGACCCTCCGAATTCTGTGCAATGAATTTACATTAAATGGATGAACCAGATGCCTCGAATTCAGCCAAACGGCTATTTATAGCACTCGAAGAGCGAGACAGCCGCATTATTAAAAGACATGTCCGATGCGCCAGCCAGACAGCACATCACACGGACGCGCCCTTCGGCATCAGGCGCATCACACAGACGCGCCCTACAGTACTCGGCACATTACAGAGGGTGCACCCTCACACATCTCCATACCGAGTGGAACACCAACCGACGCGCCCACTCAGCTGTCCATCGAACGTCACCAATATTAAATGCTGAACTGACAGAGTTGGCAGCACGCCTCCCAAAGTCTGAACAGTTGACAGCTTTATTCAGAAAACGAAGCGTCGGCAACGTCAGCATCATCATGACTTTATTTCGACGGTTACTGCCACGTGGCCACTCCACCATCAGCATGCGCCTCTACGGCCATGCGTCCAAATCAGTATGCACCTCAAAAGCCATGCGCCTCAGACTGCTCTCTGATCCCGAAAGACAGAAGGAAAGTCGCCTGCATGCGCCTCAAAAGCCATGTGCCCCAAATGGTTTGTAACTCCTAAAGGTTATGAGCCGCAACCTCCTCCTGCGCCCAATCCAAGGCGCAGCTCACCAGATCACTTCTCTCCACCAAATTCGAGATCTTCGAACCATGAGTCGACGACACGTGTCTTTTGACTCAACTCATCCAAGATTTCTGCAACGGAAAGATCTTCTCTCTGCTACGTGCCGGCTCACAACAGCAGTATGAAGAGTTCTCCCCCTCGATCAGGGCGCAACATCCGTACGCCTCCATCAGCAACCTCCACGTGGCATCCCCACACCGGCGCATCCTGCATGCGCGCATGAGCAGCCAGCCTGCAAAACTATAAATAGAAGGATCATCTCCTTCACACAAAGACAGAGACTCAGAACAGAAGACTCACAACACAGAGAGAATCGACAACAGAGAATCACCGAGAGGCAGTTCTAGACACTCAACGTCTTCCTTCTCTCAGCAAGCTCCAACACCCAGAGCAATCAACACCTTCAGAGAACCGATAACTGTCGTCAGCCGGTCAACGGAGTCAACGCATTACCACTCGCTCCATTGGCACTAAGGACCCAGCTTAAACAAAAGTGTACTCCTAGGACTACATCTAAGTCCTATATTGTATCACTGTTCTGTTTGTATTAAGATTTCAATCAAAACAATTTTAATGGCAAACAAATACCAACCAGTTACACATAGGATGTTAGTATGCCTTACAGCCTTGAGGATTATTACTACTTTCCCTTACCTTTTCCAGTGAGGCACCCATGACCAGAGCCTGCCTTTGAGTATAGTTGTAGTTTCACCTAAGACCGAGAGGTCTATTTGCATAGATAGATTGCAGATGATATTGGCATATGGGATATAGGTTAGTTGGTATCTATAGGCCATTGTTGTATAGGGTTATAAACATGTTGTTTAGCTTATACTTGGTTCAGTTTTCCATTATAGTTAAGTTCTCTTCGTGTTGAGTTCCTTTGTGTTGATCACCTTTATAGGCAGTGTGCAGACCCTTCACTAGATACCATGTCCCCTTGATTCAGATCATTCATCCTTAGCCTTATTCTAAGCATTGTTTCAGACCCTTATAAGTTTAGTCTGCCTTAACCCTTGGTTGATCAGTCATGTATATTTATATAGATGATATACTTAGGATATATGTGATGGGTTGTTGTTCTTGAGCATATATATATATATATATATATATATATATATATATGTGTGTGTGTGTGCTATTTGATATTCATGTGCTTAGCTTGTAGGTATTTAGTTATAGGTGACTTGATAGGATTGGGAAGTTAAGAGCTAGTCTATTATAGAGTTTCTCTTTTGCTAAATTCTAGTTGCCAACACCTAAATAGGTAGCATAGGTAAAACCCTAAGAAGTTGACCAGTTGATGACCAAGTACTTGGATGTTGAGAAATTGACTAGTGATTGACCCTTGACTATGTTTGACATAGAAGGGGGTGCGATCATCTTAATTTCGAGGACGAAATTTTTATAAGGTGGGTAGGATTGTAACACCCAGTTTTCCAGATGAGGGTAATTTTGAAATTTTGTAATTATAATTATTATTTATTGATTATTATTTCATATTATGATTTTTGGTGATTTTTAATCATTTTTAAACTATTTAAAATTATGACTTGTGATTTTGACATTTTACTATTGTTTGGTTTTAATTTCGAGAAATTTGTCATCCCCAGTTTTTAGGAACATGGGTATTTTGTCATTTTGTATTTTTGAAATATTTTTGAAATTTATTTTATTATTTATGATATTATTTTGGGATTATTTGAGTCGGGTTCGAATTTCAACTCAATCCGACTTGAAACGGGGACCCGGGGGTAGTTTGACTCTAGTGGGACCCACACACTAGTTAGGCATGGCCCACATGATATTAATTTTAGTTCACATGATAGAAATATTTTAGTTAGAGGTTAGACTAATTATTATGGATAAGGTTAGTGTGATTAGAGACTTTAGAATGACTAATTTAGCCCCAACCAATTAGCCCTTTCCTAATACTAATAGAATAGGTTAGTGGGGGCATTTTGGACCTTACCATAATAGGACAAATAGCCCCATATGGCCAGCCACTATGGGAGAGGATAGGCTCAAGTTCATTTCATTATTCTCATCCACACTCTCTCTCTTGTTCTTCCCCAAATTCCTAGAGAGCAATCCCTAGCAATTTCTCCACCAAATCCTTCCATTTCACCACCAAATCTTCTTCTTTCCTTCTCCATTCTAGCCAAGGAGGAAGCAACCCAAGTTTGGGAGGATTCGGAGCTCGTTCGTGTCCTTTTGGAATCTCTACGTGTCGGTGTCGCTCCGGGAAGGCTTTTCTTCGATTCGATCTACCGGGAGGTATAAATCCCTTCTCCTTTTCATTTCCTCATGCATATAGGTCTATTTTGAACCCATAGGAATGACCCCCATGGTTGTATCTCCATTTGTGTCCATTTCGTGTCCATTTGGAGGTCATAGGAGTGTCCTTTGTGTTGTGGTTGTGTCCATGTGGGAAAACCCCAAATTTGGACACACTATGTGTTGTTGTTATGTATGAATGAATTATTACATGTTTAATATCATATTTTTGTATTGGAGATGTGTTCTATAGTGTCTCATATATATATATATATTAGTGTAGAGAGTGAGTTCTTGATATATTATGTTATATACTTGTGTTCTTTTGTCTCAAACTACCTAAATCCGTCATAATTTTTATCCACGTTTTTAATTTCAGCCCTAACTTAGAAATGTCATAACTTCTAGCTCAAAGCTCAGTTTAATCTTCCGTTTTTTTTGAAAGAAGCGTATTGAAGTTAGCTTTCCAAAAACATATATTAATAGGCCTAATTCTTTCTGTAACTTTCTGGAGAATTATTTGAGTGTCAGCTGTACGAAGGACAAACGCGTTCTCGGTGTTTTTGCGATTCCGGGAGTTTCCGGAAACGAAAACACGATCCGTTTGAAGTTTCGGAAAGCTAACACATAGATCTATAACATACTTTAATCCTAGATTTTAATTCATGCTGAGATGGTACAGTATTGATTATTAGTAGAAGTTACTATTCGGCATATACATTTTGTGCACCCTTATGTGTAATATAATGTTCTATTTGATTTTAACCCATGTTAATGTATATACATTATGTAATTAAATAGAGAATGCAAGCATGAGTAAATGGTTAAATAAATGATGCATGAGGTATAAGTATCCTATCTAATGTAAGCATGTATAAGTATGGCTTGTAATGAATATGTAGGTTCCATAGTATGTAATGTATGGTGCATATAGTGGTGCAAGAGAATAAATGAATGATGAATGAATGCAAGCATGAATGTAATGTAATAATAGATGTAATGTATGCAATATACAAGTTAATGAGATGTAATATTCTATGTTAACACAAATCCTATATTACCTCATGTACCCCCTTACACTATGTTGACACTATCACACTTGACACATTGTTCACTTACACTTTGACACTCTTTGATATGTATACACTATGTATGCCCATTTAACCCTCACTTGCCCCTTTGCCATGTTCACATACACACATATAGCCTCTTAAATAAGTAATTATGAATATAGTTAACTTAGCTATGTATGTATATTATATATATGTTAGCATATTGTGTTGTAATATATAAGTTTATATAACCATTTGAAATGCCATGATTATAGACCTAATGTTGAATACCAATATATGCATGTGTATATATGTGTAGACATATATAGCTTAAAGTAATAGATTACCTAGTGTATATCCAATGTGAATTCTTGCCTATTTGAGTATTGAATAATTGCATGCTATATAGAGTTGGGTGTATGTTGGCTTGTATAGCCTTGTATTGATGTGTGCTTGCTAGGATAGTCTTGGTTAGGCCTAGTAAGACTTGCTGGGTTAGGACATGACCTAGTTTGACCTAGTTTGACTAGTGCAGTTGACCAAAGTTGACCAATGGTTGACTTTGGCCTAGTTTGACCTAAATTCATGTAGAATGTATTGTAGTGCTTTATATTACCCTTCTGGACATGTCATGACTTGTGCTGTTCTAATTAGGAGTCAGACACCTCTCCTCGGACAGTATCTTTACCTTGGACATTCAGACATCAGGCGAGTACATTCTCTGATAGTTCTCTCATTTACTTGTCAATTACTGTACTTCAGTTCTAGTTAGTTGTATGCGATTCTCTGTTACAACACGTGTAGATATTTCTGGATTCATGTATACGACACACTTTTATTTTCTGGCCTCTATTACTGGTATCATCTCTATTACTGGAATCACCTACTGGAATCATTTAACTGGAATCATTTTACTGGAATCATTTACTGGAATCATTTACTGGTATCATTATATTTTGGCTGGACTCATCTTGAATCATTGTGTCGGAATTCTGGATTCACTTGCTGGGAGGGGAAATACTAGAGTGAGACATGTAGACATACCCCAATCTGGAATCTTCCTACTGGAATCTACTGGAAGCATAGCCATCTCTCGCCTGATCAGTGAGGGATGTGCCTGATTACCCACAGCCGTTTATATGTCGAACTCGGTATTTTAAAATACACTACTAGAGTATAGGCTGGACTCACCCTGGAATCGTTGATCACTATAACTGGAATCGTTCCTTACTGGATTCATCTTGTATTAGATTCATCCCGTACTGAATTTATATAGGTTTTACACTGGTTACATTTTCTGTCTGGACTTTATATCATATTACCCTGGTTCAGCTAGTTCTATTTTTTACAGTCTTCATTGCTATGATTCTTCTCTTGTTTAGTATTTACTTTCCTTGTACTTTATCTCTCTTTCTTACCATCACCTGAATATAAACTACCATTTTCATCAATATAACTGTCTATAACTGTTGTATAGTTCTCTGTCATTTACTTGGGTTTTCTAGATGAGATGTGCTCGTTCCTGTCCTGACTGGACCTGTTGATAAATTTTACAGATAGCCTGGAGGTTGCCTGCTAGCCTAGAGGAGACACAGTAGAGGTTGTATAGTTAGTTATTTCAGTTGTATTGAGTTGTATTTATTCTATGGATTACTGTATTGAGCATTGAGATGTTTTCTGGGTTTGTGTATCTTAGACACTTAGACTTCTATATGCTGTATCTTTTTTGGATTTCATGTTTTGCCTATCTTTTATCTCGCTCTACCTTAGTTGTGATTGAGACTGTATCTGCTATGTCACCTCCATTCGGAGAGTATATACTGTACAGGTACCTTTATATTGTTAGATGTTTGACCTAGGACAGCGTTCTACCGCCTATACTACGGCGTAGGCTGGACGTACCCACGTCTCGTGCCCTTACTTTAGGGTGCGGGTCGTGACAGGACTTTCGAGTTGTCGAGGTCGTGACTCGGGATGACGGGGGCTCCAGTGAGCCGGCCCTTGAAATTGTTGAATTCCGTCAAGATGATGCTGATCGAGTTGCCTTTCCCTCCGAGGTGGCTTGGTCAGAGGAGCCGACCGAATTTAATTTGGAGATCGCGGGTGAGGAGACCCTGCCAGCTGCGAACGAGCTGCAGCCTCCATGCTCCTCTCCTGGCAAGATAAGCCGAATCTTAACTTGCGAGGAGGCCTATCTGCTCTATCATCACATCCTTCGGGTCACGTCAATTGATCATTGTCATGGACATGCAGGTCCTGCCTCTCCAGTGCCGAGGATGGACATTGTTGAGACAGACTCTGCCGAAGGGGCACTGGCGGAGAGGAGCGTACCTCCTCCCCTTCTGGCTCGTCTTGATGGGCCTCCTGCGGGCTCGAATTCGGCAAGTCCGGTGATGGGACAACCGGGACAGGGGATGATGGTCCTTGTGTCTTTCTCTGCTCAGGCGGCCCCAAGAGTCGACCTCTCCGTCCTGCCAAGTGTCCGGGCTCTTCGGGTGGCAGAGGAAGAGTTAGCTGCTATCCGTGTATCGTTCTGCTCGAAAGTTGCCCCCTTGGTGGCAAGTTCTAGTACCACTCCTTCGATGCTGCCGGCCACGCTTCCCCTGACGCCGTCCTCTACAGAGGTCCGGGACGAGGCATTATAGGACGTGGTCGACAGCTTTTATCGTCACTTGAAAAGGGGGATAGAGGCTGCTGTGGAGAGAGGGACCTCTTTCATCTTGGCCCGACAATACGCCCAGGGTCAAATTGATATCCTTAAGGCCCTTCCTGGTGGGGCAGAGGTGGCTGCACTTCTGGAGGCAAAATTACTGGAGACTGATCAGCTGGTGGCCCAGCTTCAGGTACTGCGACAGTTTGATCTGTCTGCTGCTATAGATCAGAAGTGTGGCTCCCTCACAACTGCTATAGAAAAGGCGAGGGCTGCTCAGGATAAAACCAGGCCGGCCATACTGGAGGATCTCCGCACTCTGTCTGATCGATATGATCAATTGAGCCATGAGAGTGAAGATGTTACTGCTCTGGAAGCGACTGCCTCCTGCGGGATTACTGACACGAGGGAGCAGATCCTTGAGCTTCAGAGGAAGTTAACTTTCTTTGAGTCTGAGCTTGAGGCTGCCCGGATCGACAGGGGGCTAATTATCCAGGAGGCTGACAAAGTCAATAAAGCTTTGGCTGACCTGGAAGTGGCTCTGAAGAAGTTGGACGACGACTGGCGGGCACTCATGGACCTGGATAATAGGGAGCGGTTGTCCCAGGAGGCTGAGCACCGAGATAGACAGAGGCTTGAGCGGGGTACTGCCTTAGTGAGAAACCGCCTCTTGGAGTTGTGTAACACCGAACTATAGTCGGCCTTTTTCTCGTTTTGTTTCTATTTTCCTTTTTTTTTCTTTTTGAGAGAGACATGGTTCCCACCATATGTAATGTTTTTTTCGTCTTTCAAATAAAGAGTACTTTCCATTCTACCCTTCATTTGTATTGCTTGTTTGCTTGTGGTGTTATGGCGATATTTGCCCCGCATGGGGGACTTGTTTGTGGACCTGTTACCCCTGGCATACCTTGGTTTTAGGTACGGATAACAATTTTGATTGGGGATACCTAGAACAGTTCCACGGTAAGGTGGTCGTGGGTGTTCAGGATATCGGGAGATAGAATGCCATGGAGCAGCTGGGCTCCCGGGGCATGATGAGGAATAGTGGGCCTGTACTAAGAGACTTAGCAAAGGACATTTGTGGGCCTATTATCCTTGGCGTTCCCCGACTTAGGATACGGATAATAGGATGAAAGGGGAACCAACATACTTACTCAGAGGTAATGAGGACATGGCAAGTACGAAGGTTTTACCGTAGAGTCTTCCTACTCAGAGGTAATGAGGACATGGTAGGAGTGGACTCAACGGGGGATATTTGTGGTCAATAGAGGACATTTGTGGGCCTATTACCCTTGGCGTACCCTGGTTCAGGGTACGGATAATAAGACGAGAGAGGACCAACATACTTACTCAGAGGTAATGAGGACATGGCAAGTACGGAGGTTTTATCGTGGAGTCTTCCTACTCAGAGGTAATGAGGACATGACAGGAGTGGACTCAACGGAGAATATTTGTGGACCTATTATCCTTGGCGTACTCCGGTTGTGGGTACGGATAATAAGTCAAAAGGGAATCATCATACTTACTCAGAGGTAATGAGGACATGGCAAGCATGAAGGTTTCTTCGACGGAGCCTTCCCACTCAGAGGTAATGAGGACATGGCAGGAGTGGGCTCAATGAAGGAGGGTACATAGAACGGCTCAGAGGTAATGAGGACATGGAAGTTCTACGTAAAGGGGTGATTTATTTTTGGCGAAAGTGAAACGACTCAGAGGTAATGAGGACATGGCCGTTTTGGAAATTTGTGGATTGGTTACCCTTTTTGTGCACTAGGAGTGCGGGTAGTGGATCATGAGGGAGGATCTCTTCCAGGAAGAAAGTTTAGAGGTATGGTCATACATGACTTACTATCTGAAAGAGTGACCGGAATGTGAGTTCAGAGGCACCTGCGGGTACATGATTCGATAATCTGGGAGATTGTGAGTTCAGCAGTACGGAAGGGTACATGACTCAATAATCTAGAATGTTGTGGATGTGAGTTCAGCGGCACCAGCGGGTACATAACTCAATAATCTGAAAAATATTGTGGATGTGAGTTCAGCGGCACCAGCGGGTACATAACTCGATAATCTGGAATATTGTGGATGTGAGTTCAGCGGCACCAGCGGGTACATAACTCGATAATCTGGAAAATGTTATGGATGTGAGTTCAGCGGCACCAGCGGGTACTTGACTCGGTAATCTGGAATAAGTCATTTAGACATAATATTTCTTCAGGAACTTGTCGTTGACGGGCAACATGAGCAAGTCACCATTTTGTTTTGCGAGGCGGTAAGCACCGTTGGAGAATACAGCCTCGATGATAAATGGACCTTCCCATTTTAGCGGGAACTTACCGACGGTCTTGTGAGTCATGACCATCGGCCTCCGAACTGCCAGAACGAGATCGCCTACTTGGAATATTCTGATTTTAACCTTCTTGTTGAAGGCTCTGGAGATGCGTGCTTGGTATAGCTCGATCCGTTGCTGAGCCAGGAGGCGCTTTTCATCTAAGGCCTCTAACTCTTGTAGTCGGCGTCGGTAGTTATCATCCGTTGTCAATTGATAAGTGAGTGCGACGCGGAGTGAGGGTATTTGAGTCTCCAATAGGAGAACTGCCTCACTCCCGTACACCAGGGAGAATGGTGTGTTCCTTGTAGCTGTTCGGACTGTGGTACGGTACGCCCATAGGCGTTCACCAAGCTTCTCGTTCTAGTCGCGTTTGTTGGACGACACGAACTTCTTGAGTAACTTGATGATGGTTTTGTTGAATGCTTCTGCCAACCCATTTGCTGCTGGATTGTATGACGTCGAAGCAATATTCTGGATACGGTGCTTGTTGCAGAACCGATAGAAGGCGTGGCTTGCAAATTGCGGACCATTATCGTGGATGATCCTTCGGGGCAGTCCAAAGCGATAGATGACGTGATGCTTAAGGAAGCTGATCACGTTTGAAGTCTTTACTTCTGCCAGCGTGACAGCTTCTGCCCATTTGAAGAAGTAATCTGTGATTGCGAGTATAAAGCGATGTCCTCGGGAGGAAGGTGGAGTAATCGGACCGATGATATCCATTTCCCATGCTTCGAACGGCCAGGACGCCACTGTCGGATGTAAAAATTCGGATGGTTGGTGGATGAAGTCTGCATGGACTTAGCAAGCTTTGCACTTTCTAGCATAGTCTATCGCATCTGCTACCATCGTGGGCCAGTAGTAGCCCATTCGGTGGAGACGGTCTTGCAATTTAGGGCCAGGCTGATGGGCCCCGCAGACACCGTCGTGAGCTTCGTGTATGGCTTCTTTGGCTTCTACGTTTGACAGACACCGAAGCAATAATCCATCATAGGATCGGCGATACAGCATTTTCGTCTCTGTATCGTAGAAGAATCTGAGAGAACGCCTTCTGATAGAGGTGGCCTCTTTTGGGTTCTCGGGCAGGATGTCGTAGACTACGAAGTCAATGAATGGTTGTCTCCAGTCTGGGACTTCGTCGATCGTCTAAGCGGAATAACTTGCCACAAATTAAACGTTGTTCTTGGGACAGACCAGTTCGTGGCCTATCACGTCCACCGATTGATGAGTATGATTTGGCACTGCTAGGGAAGCGGCCAGGCCTGCTAAGGCATCGGCTTCGATATTTTGGAGTCTGGGAACATGTTCGATGAAGAACCCTTCGAATGACGAGATGATGTCGATCGCTATTTGGTGGTAGGGGATCATGTCTTCGTGGCGGACTTCGTATGAGCCCCGGATCTGATTGACGATTAACTGAGAATCGCCGTATGCTTCAAGATATTCTACCCCCAGCTCTCTTGCAAGTTGGAGGCCAATGACCAAAGCGTTGTACTCGGCCACATTGTTAGAGCAGGGTTCTGTGAGAGAGTGAGCGCGATTGATCACCAATCCGGAAGGAGAAACCAGCACCACCCCGACTCCGACGACGATGTTGTCCTTAGGTCCGGTCCTTGAAGCGCCGTCGAAGAACATTCGCCATATATCATCGTGAGAGGTTGCATGCGAGTCGGCAACTTCATATGGGATTTCTTCATATATTCTGGATGACTCCGAGCCTGGGTGGGCTGCTAAAAAGTCTGCCAGAGCTTGACCTTTAACAGCCTTTTGTGGGACGAAGATCATATGATAGGGGGACAACGATATTGCCCATGTAGCAAGGCGAGAGCTGAGTGCCCCTAGTTTAGTCATGAGGACCCTGAGAGGGTTGACTCGTGAGACCACATGTATGGTTTGTCCCGTGACATAGTGCCGCATCTTCTGAATGGCGAACAACAGGGCGAGGCATTCCTTCTCCACAGCGGTGTATCGGTGCTCTGGCCCAATCATCATTCGACTGAGGTAATATATGGCTTGTTCATGGCCTGCATCATTGTTTTGTGCCAGTAGAGCCCCGAGGGAATGTTTCATTGCTCGTACATAGAGCAGGAATGGTTTTTCCGTAATCGGGGCCACCAGGACTAGAGGGTTCGACAAGTATTCTTTGATGCTGTCGAAGGCACGCTGGCATTCTTCATCCCATACGAACGAGACACCTTTCTTCATGAGATGGGTGAATGGCCGACATTGCCCGAAAATGTTAGAAATGAACCTCCTGATGTAAGCTAACCTCCCTTGGAGGCCTCGAAGTTTTCGGAGATTTCTAGGGGGACCTATTTTTATGATTGCCCTTGTCTTCTCAGGGTCTACGTGGATACCCTGGGCGGTGATGATAAAACCCAAGAACTTTCCGCTGGATACGCCCAGGAAGGACTTCGTAGGGTTCATTTTCAAATTGTGTGCTCGCATTAGGTCGAATACCGTCCTCAGATCCTGCAGATGGTCTCCCTTACAGCGACTCTTGACGGCGATGTCATCAACATAGCACTCCACCGTCTTGCGTAAGTGGTCTCTGAAGATGATACTCATGGCTCTTTGATATGTGGTGCCAGTATTCTTTAAACCGAAAGGCATGACTGTGTAGCAGTATGTGCCAATCGGTGTTCGGAATGATGTATGCTTTTCGTCGTTAGGAGACATCTTAATTTGGTTATACCCCGAGAAGCCATCCATGAATGACATACGTTCGAAGCCGCAGGTGTTGTCAATCATGATGTCTGTGATAGGGAGGGGGAATTCATCTTTGGGACATGCCTCGTTCAGATTGCGGAAGTCGATGCAGATTCGAATCTTCCCATTCTTCTTGAGAACGGGTACTATGTAGGTGACCCAGTCTGGATGTTGCTCTTCACGTATGAAGCCGCTGGCTATCAGTTTGTTGAATTCGACTTCGATCGTATCCATGATGCCCGGGCGGAAGCGTCGTTGTTGTTGTTTGACCGGCTTTACATCTGGCCGAATGTTGAGCTTGTGAAGGGCAACCTTAGGGTTTAGTCCTGGCATGTCTTCATAGCTCCAGGCGAACACATCAATATGTTCTTTGACAAGCCCCAGTAGCGATTCTCGCTCTTCGTCTGTCAGGCTTTTACTGACGAAGATTGGTTTTGGAGAAGATTCGCTGCCGAGGTCGACCTGTATAACCTCATCTTCAGTAGGAGGTTCTCTCTGTTCGAACCGCTTTTCCTATTATGAATCCAACTGTTGGGCCCACGGCTCTAGCTCGAGGATTTCAAGAATGTCTTCATCTTCTTCATAAGTGTCGGCGAATGCCATGTTGACTGACAGGACTTGTCTGAATACGTCTCCGATGCAGGTATCCGAGTCAGAAGTTGGTGACCCGGTTGAATGTGAATGCCAGTCACATTCTTCATCTGAACCCTCAGGGGTAGTCGTGGGTGTAACA
Organism: Iris pallida; assembly: GCA_029216955.1. Lineage (NCBI taxonomy): Eukaryota > Viridiplantae > Streptophyta > Magnoliopsida > Asparagales > Iridaceae > Iris > Iris pallida. The sequence goes on from JANAVB010014796.1 coordinate 1,607,648, forward strand.
TACCCTAATCCACATCGAGTCTTGCTATAGTAGTCCCGCGGTTTGCCAGTCGGGACTGGTGGCTTCAGAGGTAATCGTCGTCCGGTGCCGTAGTTCAAGCCTGGCGTAGTCTCCAGATCATACCCCTATTTTTACATGAGATATTTGGATTGGGGGCTATAAAGATACAGAGGCAGTCTCCCGGCATCTGATTCAAGGTCGACTTCTTCTATGGTGAAAGGCTGCGGATCGTCCTTCCGGCCGAAGATGATTGGATGGTCCCCTCCCTCGATTATGCGGTAAGCGCCTTCCACTGGAGTAAGCTGGTTTGTGGTGTACACATTTGTCACCTGTGTGTGTAGGTGAGTGCCTATACCATGTTCCATAGCATACATTGTACAAAGCTTATTACGCTCGAGGTAGTTCAAAGATAGCCCTTTATTGATGAAGTAAGGTATCTTTTCTAGCGAGATTACATCATCTACGGAGGGAACATCAGTATGGGCAGCCACATACTTAGCTAGCTCCGGTTCCTCTTCGGCTACCCCCTGTATAAACAAGACTGAGAGGATGACCTGGGTAGTTTGATCGTCAGAGGTTCAGCTGGTGGAGCCGAGCGTGGAGTAGTTGGCAGACTAGCAACCCCCAGTTTGGTACTCGTTGCTGGACGGGGAGTGGTTGGTTCGCTAGAAGTCCCAGACCTTGCATCGGAGTGACGACTCTTCTTGGAAAGGCGTATCGTCATTGGCTTGTCGGAGGGATTGAGCTTCTCCATTTGCGGCTGGCCGACTCTCGGCAGCCTGATTGTCAATGGCTCCATTGTGGGTCTTGGCACTTGGCCGGACCTTGGCAGCCGGATTATCATTTGCTGTTCTTGTACCGAGAGGCTGATTGCGTCCTTACGCAGAGTGGCTGTAAGAGGTGCGGACTTGCCATGTTTGCGAGCTTGGAGGTGGATCGTCAGAGGTTCTTCTGATCCTGTGGCCGTCTTGGTACGAGCTTGCACATCTCCTTCACCCAGGTGCCTCTTCGACTTTTCGTACAGGCAGGAGTCTGAGTAGTAGAATTCGACCCCTTTGAAGGGATCGATGTCGGCAAATTCTGTCCTCACGAAGTCGTATTTGTCGACATACTTGAAGCATTGGTGCAGCGTGGAAGGCACGATCATATAATCGTGTATCCAAGGGCGCCCCAAGAGGATGTTGTAAGAAGTGTCTGCATTTATGACGTAACAGGTGACTTCCGACTGGAGATCGCCAATTTGGCACTTCAGACGAATCTTTCCAATGGGGTAGCTCCTGGCCGAATTGAAACCGCTGATGGCGGTGCTTGTAGGTGTCAGGCGATGCATAGGGATGCGGAGATGATATAACAGACCCTTCGGGATAATGCTTATGGAAGAGCCAGGATCAATGTGCATCCGATCCACCTTTACGTCGCCGATGTATCCAGTGTAGTATAACGGACGATCGTGCAGGTTGGTTTTGATGAGCATGTCCTGCGGAGTGAAGACAATATTGGGCATTGCTCCCGTGCAAACGCTGTCTTGGAGATCTGCAGGCGGGTTCTCTCCCGTGAGGTTGACCTGAGCCAGGTACGCATCGGCATTTTGGAGTGCATCGCTCAAATCCGCACGAACATCCTTTGAGGGTCTCAGAAGCTCGTATAATGACAACTTGGCCGGTGTGTTGGCCAATTGTGCCAAGATGTCGAAGTTGTAGGGCCTCTCCAGCCCCTGTGGTGCCTCTTTTCGGAGGGATTTGTCAAAGCGAGTCTCCTTCGGCCTAGGCTTGTCGGTCGTCGGAGGCTGAGCAGGTCCCGGAGCGTCAGTTGTAGCGGGCTGATGATCTTTAGCTGAGTTATCAGCCATGGGTTGGGATTGTGCCCCAGACCGAGTGACGACGGTTGTAGCTTCTTCGATATCTGTCGAGATTGTGCGGCAGGACCTAATTTTTCCATTTTTCTTCTTGCAAATGGAAGATGGTGTGGGTTGAGTCACTTCTGATACCAAATCTGGATGGACCCACATGACCTCTCCTCGTGATGTGGTGAGGGGCACTAGACCAGCATCCTGATCTCGGGGAGGTGGAAGATTAGCAATCTCCATTGTCGCCAGAGGAATGGGGACCACACCGTCTTGAGTTTCCGTTGGAGGGAAGCTGCCAAATTGTACTGACACCATATTGGCTGCCACAGTTACCTCTTCGAAATCGATGGCCAGAGCGTTCGAATCGATAAGATTTTGGGTGTACCATTTTAGTTGGTAGCAGTCGTGTGTAGCATGGTGGACGTAGCGGTGGTAATGGCAGTACTTTGGGTTCTCCATTTCAGCTGGCCGCGGTTCCCGTCTTGGTGGAGGAAGCTGAATTCTGTCTCCTTGTATGAGCATGTCCAAGATGGGCTTGACGTGACCGTCTTCGAAGGAGTAAGTGATTTGCGGCCATTGTTTGTCTGCTGGTTTTGACTCAGATTTCTGGGCTGTGCCGGCCACCATAGCCTGCTTACCCCTGCTGTCCCAATTGTTGGAGGGGCTACCCCCATTGTCGTTGTAGGACGCTTGCCCTTGTTTTCTCCGTCCGAGATATGCAATCCCAATTGGTGAGCCTTCTTCAACCATTTTTTGGCACTAGTGGTACTGATGATAAACGTCTTCCAGTCCTTGAATTGACTTTCGCCCATCCAGAGACTGATTGTTGGGAGCAATCTCTTTTGGCAAATTTCAATTAAGGAGGAATCCGAATTTCCAGACGGCAACTTCATTGCGGTTTGGCGAAACTGCTCAATATAGTTCCTTGTTAGCTCTTTTTCTCCTTGGACGACGTCCATGAGGGTGGACATTGTGGTGTCCTGTCCTACTTCGTAGAATCTCTCCAAGAACATGTGCTTAAAGCCGACGAAGGAATGGATGCAGTTGGCTGGCAAGTTGCGATACCAGTCGAAGGCGACTCCTTCCAATGCCCCAATGAATAATCGTGTGAGGATGACATCGTCATGGGGCAGATGGTCGGTGGTGACCTCGAAATAAGTGATGTACCGACTTGCGGAGGTCTTGCCATCATACGGGTTGATGTTGAATGGCTTATATCTTGGCGGAAAGGGGACATCCCTCCATGCAGCAGGATACGGTTGCCGTATTCTGAGGTCTTGAGAGTTTTCCCGAGCGTGAAACATGGCTCGGAGCTCCTGGACCTCTCTTCTCGCTTCTCGGGCCTCATCTACGGCGGTGGGGGCCGTTACTTTAGGAGGATTGTTGCCCGGGTTCGGTGCTGCTGAATTCGAGTCCGCATTGACCGCGGGACCCGCGCTTGTTTGGCCAGGCATCCCTCCTTGCAGAGTTGGGAGGGCTGCTTTGATCTCGTCCACAGACTTGACCAAGGCATGCAGTATGGCCTCCAAAGTGTCGATACGTTGGCGATCACTGGAACCGCCTTGGCTGCTGTCCGTCATGAACACCGTCCTTACATGAGGAGAGATGGACGGAACGGTGGAGGAAGCGCCCTCCGAATCATACCCCTGTAGTGAGAAGTCATCGGGATATGTGGGAATGTCTTCCTCTGGTTCGGACTCAGAAGGAACAATACCCCCAGTTTTCGAGTTGGCCTCGTCTTGGGAGTTGTGGACGTCCTCGGGGACGTCGGGGTTTGCTGCATCTGATGGGAGAGTTGTTTCCTCCGGCTCGTCTTCTTGGAACATCGAATTATCGTAGAGGTTGGAAGGAGTGCTACCCCCAGTTCCAGCAACCCCCAGTGGTACGGACGACGAATCTCCTACTGTAGCAGATTTTGTCTTAGAACGGGTACCTTGTAAAACTCCGATGGTGGGCACCCGCTTAGATGACAGTCTCTTAGTCATAGTGGTTGAAATCTTCGGGCTGGGAACATTTATCTTCTTCCCTCTCCCATCGGCGGGGACTTTCTGAGCAGAGTTGCAGGAGACGACGGGAAGTGCCCCATCCTTTGAACATAGTTGTTGCAGTCTTTGGAAGACGGATCGCCGGTCCTCTCGTATCGTCGCATTATTGCAACAGCAGTTGACGATGACTTGGGTGCAGTGACGTCCGTAGGAGGACTCTTTGCACCCCGATGCTCCTTCTCTTTCCTTGCGTTTGTGGAGGATGGCCTCACGTAAGTCAGATGGGTCTGGATCGACCATGTTCACTCCCTGGATTTTGGGAGACTTTTGCGAACTTCTGTCCGTTTGCCGCCGGGGGCTGGACTCGAGTGGTTCTGTACAACTTTCCATCTGAGGCCCACATAACAGTATACGGGATGCTCGGATGGTCAGAGGTCGGATCAGCGGATCGAGCTTGCCAAGCTCGCGCTGCCCTAGACTTCTTCGCTCTAGTGCGTAAGGGCACATAGTAGGAAGAATCTAAGTGATGCTGGTGAGAGTCAGACATATCTTCTTGAGAGCACAAGAGATAAGGACCATTGGAGAGGCGGTCGAAGACAGAGCCACGTGGAGTAGGCGTCATGCGGCTGGAATTAATGATCTTCATGCGGTTGGCAGGCGTAGCCGCATAGGCTTTCTTTATTCGGCTGGGAGTCACGGCCGCATGAGTTTTCTTCATGCGACTGGATGATTTGGCCGCATAGACCTTCTTCATACGGCTGGCAGACTCAGCCGCATGAGCATCCTGCGTGCGGTTGGCAGACTTGGCCATATGAGCGTTCGGCTTCTTCTTGGGGCGCGTAGAATCACAATTTGTCCCTGCAAGTCCAGCATCGTAGTGCTTTCATTTGCCGGACTTGGGGACAGCAGAGTCCTCTACTGCTTGAAGTGGAGCCGTATGAGAGTCGCCTTCGCCGTCTTGGGAAACAGAGAGTACTCCGTCCAGAGCTTGGGGAGGAGCAAATGATTTTGGCCTCCACTCGCAGCGAGCTTTCTTTGTGCGGGTTCGCTTCTGGATCGGGCCAGCACTTCCGTCAGAGAGCATTTCTTCAAACGCCTGTTGGTAGAAGCGGACGACCATCTTCTGTTGCGTGAAGCCAAGTTTGGCTGCATCCGATTGCATCACCAACTCCTCAGCCGTGGAGAAGTTTGTCCCCAGCAGAGTCGCCATCGTGTTTGCCATGAAATATAAAAGAGCAGAACAATTATCGGATGACTGGACTTTTACTTCACAATACAAACTCGCTTGTACAAAGAAAGCCTAGGGACGAAAACCTAGGTACAACAATCTAAGTACAATTATTTATTTTAGATTCTGGGAGGGTGACGATAGAGGCTCGGGAAAGCGACGGCAGCTCTGCCTTACTCCTTGGACGATCGGGTGCATCCTTGGCTCTGTAGAAGAACTGCTTGGCGTTGATAAAGAAATGCTCTCTTTTCAGGCTCTGTATATTCTCTCTCTGGTTCTCTGGCTCTCTATGTCTCTCTCTGTATATGTCTTCTCCGTATCTCTCTCTTCGTATATGTCTTCGCAAGGGAATGGCACCTTGCTATTTATAAGAATGGAGGGCCTCATTAGGGTTTGTAATGATTGCCCATTCTTAAAAGTCGACGGCTAAGGATCACTGGATCTGGGTCGTTCATCTTGAATATACGAGATTTGAGCAATAAATGTGATTGCATCAAATCTTTTGTGGGTAATTAATGATGATTGACATAAATCCTCCTGATTTGTCATGCCAACCTCGGATTTCTCGACACGTGTCATTAATTTGCTTGATTGCAAATGATCTGATTTGATCCCAATATTTTATTGGGATTTGTTGAGAGATTTCGATCAATTTAATGCCACGTGCCCTGCTATCATGCCACGTGTCTTAACCGCAACCCACTGCAGAAATCTGAGCCACAGGAAAGTTGCTCCTCATTGAGCCGCATAAGGCTGGCCACGTGTCAAGGCTGCTTGAGAGTGGCCCCCTGAACATTTGGACCGCATGGTAACGATCTGAGCCGCATGAGTGTAGGTGACCGCATGATAGGTGCCTTCTTCGTGAACCGCATGAAGATAGTCTTCGTGAGCCGCATGGGGATAGTCTTCGTGAGCCGCATGGTGCTAGTCTTCGTGAGCCGCATGCGACTGTCCACGTGTCAAGGCCGTATGACAGTTTCTGGTTATCGGGGGATCGTGTCAGAGATTTCTTCATTTTCCTAGGAGTCCGTCATTATGAGGGAGTCATAATGGTATCTTTGTGTCAGAACTGTCACCTTGTCAGAGCTGTCAGCCGTCAAGGCATTTAATGTAGTAAAGGACAAACGAAAGAGCTATTTGCAGGCCACGTGGCTCCTCTCTGAGCCGCATAGAACTTGTTTAAGCCGTATTGACGCTCGAGCCGCATGGATACTTGAGCCGCATGAACTCTCTGAGCCGCATGGGGCTCTGGCCGGATGGATCTTTTTTTATTATTTTTCCATGCTTCTACTGCTCAAAGCAAGATTCGCCTCTATACGATCCGCTTCCAGGAACCAGCAAGTTCAAGAGAACTCCTGGAACGCTCGTTAGTGAATATTTGTGACTTGAGCGGGCTTCCTGAACTTTACGGACTCCCTTAACTCTCTTCTTTGGTGCATCTTGGAAAGCAGGCAAGGGGGCTCTATTTATAGAGTGGAGTAAGACCTCACCATCTCTCATATCCGATGTGGGACTAAAACACCAATACTCTAAAATAGAGTTTGATGTTTTACATCATCCCACAATCAACATAGTCGAGTGCTAGCCTACGTGTTCCCCCCGAACACTTCCGTGCATGCACGAGACAACCTGGAGTCCGTGTCGAGTCCGAGCCCGCACAACAAAAATCAACTTACGTCCTTGTTGGAATTAATCATATTCCTCTTAGTAAAATCACCCACATGGTTCCCTCCTTAGGGTCACCACCCCATGTGCATATCCCAACAACACATACACATATATATGTTGAGATAAATCATGGTGCTTTTCCAATGTGGGACTAAACTTTACAAAGCATATTGAGAACAAGCTCTCTTCATGTCAAGGAGCAAGTGCACCAACAATCCCCCACATATCTCATCATATATATGTGTCTAGGGTTGAGCGTTCCCTACAGTAACTGTCCATTTTGCATTAGGATAGATGTCGCTGACGACTTGAATCTTTTCGCATGGGTTAAATAACAATGCGATACAAGAATGGACTATGCCTTGAATTCTGTACCACAATTATAATTCTTCCCACTCACATAATGTTGTTATCTGTCATTCTGGGTGCACATTAAAGGCCATGTGCCAGCTTGGTTTTGGTGTATGTATTTTGGGCGTCTACAAGTTTACCCTCAAGAGACGGCCTGTATCTCTATCCATACACTCTAGGTGATTTCTTTTAAAGAGTCCTTGGCATGAAGCCTTGCGCTTCCGTGCGGTGCTACGCCGCTATGACATGGCTTACAGCCGAGGCTTTATCCCTAACTGGGTACCTCATCGTATAGTCATACTACTGTAGCATGAGGTCACAAGCCTCTTTGTAGTGCCAAACTACCCAGCATGAAGCCTTGTGCTTTTGTGCGGTATTACGCCGCTATGACATGGCTTGCAAAGTCGAGGCTTTATCCTACCTGGTACCTCTTCGTGGTGTCATGCTACTGTAACATGAGGACAGTAGCCTCTTTGTAGTGCTGTCTACCACTCTTTATTTATAATATACAGCATTAAGCGGTGCTACGCCGTAGTGACATGGCTTGCTAAGTTGAGACATTACCCCTACCTGGGAACCTCATTGTAGTGTCACCCCACTGTAGCATAGAGTCCATGAGCTCCTTTGTAGTGCTGCGCTACCGTGCTTCCTGTAAAGCACAACAGACATTCACTCTGTCTGAGAACTCATTAAGGCATTTAAGCCATCCTCTCCACAGGACATGTTCTCCGCAGAGAACTATTATAGACAACAGTGGTTATGGGTCCGTATCCCTTTCATGTCCCTCAGGACTATGTACCTACTGTTACCTGATATTTTCCCAATCAGTGGTCATCCCTTGAACCAAAAGGTAGATGCCTAGTAGATTTCTCTTTGAACTAATAGCATAAAACTTTATGGTAGGATTACACAGATATAATATCAGAATACCTTTAATCCAATTTTTCTTGCAGTGTCATCGACTAGCTGGCGGTTGAGGCCCTTTATGAACGGATCCGCCAGGTTCTCCTGACTCCGAACATCAATTACAGCAATAGTTCCCCTTTTAATGAGATCGTTTATTGCTCTGTGCTTTAGCCGCACAGTTCTCTTCTTCCTGTTGAAGAAGTCATTTGATGCTACTGCTGTAGTCGCCTGGTTGTCACAATATATTGGTACCGTCGGTATCTGAGCTCCAACCACTGGAAGATCATACATGAGCTCTTGAAGCCATTCTGCTTCATCTGCTGCAGCTTCTAGTGCATAGAACTCAGATTCAATGGAGGAACGAGAGAGTATAGTCTGCTTCTTCGACTTCCACGATATAGCAGCTCCACCCAAGGAAAAGATGTATCCACCTGTAGATCTCTCGCTCTCCATCTCTGAACACCAACTTGCATCACTGAAGCCTTCTACTACTGTCGGATACCCGCTGTAGTGCAGTGCATATGTCTGAGTCTTCTTGAGATATCTCATCATCCGCTTCACAGCTTTTCAGTGCTCAATGCCTGCGTTGCTTGTGAACCGACTCAACATTTCCACGACGAAAGCTATGTCAGGCCTTGTGGCAGTAGTTGCGTACATTAAACTCCCGATAACGCTAGAATACTCTAGCTGCCTGACGCTTTCTCTCGAATTTGGCTTCAGCTTCTGATCACACCTGTATGGCATATCGATCCCTGGAAGATCCTGATACCCGTAGCTTGTGAGCATCTTATCAATGTAATGAGATTGTGACAGCGCCACTCCAGTGTCTGTTCGGATGTTCTTTATGCCCAAGATGACATCTGCATCCCCCAAGTCCTTCATACTGAACTTGGTTGAGAGGAACTTCTTTGTCTCCGTGACATTGCCTATATCCGTTCCTAGGATTAGCATGTCGTCCACGTACAGACAAATGATGACTCCTCTTCTATCAGCGAACTTCGTATAAACACACTTATTCGTCTCGCTAACTCTGTAGCCGTTTGATCTAATAACTTTATCAAACTTCTCATGCCACATCTTGGGAGCTTGCTTCAAACTGTACAATGATTTCACCAACTTGCAGACTTTGTCTTCAAGACCTTTGATGACAAATCCACCTGGCTGTTGCATTTATATCTCTTCGATCATCTCGCCATTCAGGAATACTGTCTTTACATCCATCTGATGTATCACCAACTTTTGTATTGCTGCTAGAGCAATTAACATTCTGATGGTGGTCATCCGCGCTACTGGAGCGTATGTGTCAAAGTAGTTTATCTCCTGTTTCTGAGAAAACTCCTTGGCTACCAGCCTGGCCTTGAACTTGTCAATAGTTCTATCTGTCTTTATCTTCTTCTTGAAGATCCATTTACATCCGATGGGTTTTGCTCCTTCAGGTAGATCTATTAACACCTATGTGTTATTGGAGGTGATAGAGTCATACTCGTCATTCACTGCCTCCTTCCAGAAGATAGCATCTCTGGTCTTCATTGCCTCATCATAGGTAAGCGGATCTGCTTCTACATGATAGGTGAAAAAGTCATCTCCGAAGTCCTTTGGTCTTCTCACTCGCTTGGCTGACGGCTCTTCGAGTTCTGGTTCAAACGTTGTTTCATCAACAATAATTTCTTCTTGGACTATGACTTTGTTGGAAACCTTAGCTTCCTTTGCACCATCATTATTCTCCGAAATGTTCGCGAGAATAATATTTTTGTGTCTTGGAAACATGTCTTCAAAGTACTCTACGTCACGAGATTCGATGACATAGTTAGACTCCAAGTCAAGGAATCTTCGAGCATCACTCTTCTCGGTATACCCCAAGAAGATCGTCTTCATAGTCCTTGTTCCGAGTTTCTGAATCTTCAGATCCGGAAGTTTTACGTATGCCAGACATCCCCACACTCGAATGATATTCAAGTTGGGTCTGACTTTGAACCAGAGTTCATGAGGATTAATATCAGAAGTTGCATACGGTACTGTTCAGAATGAATGTGGCCGTCAATGCAGCTTCTCCCCAAAAGTACTTTGGAAGACCCGTATTTAACAACATTGAGTTCATCATCTCTGTCAACGTTCTGTTCTTCCTTTCTGCTACTTCCGTTGGACTGAGGAGAATACGGAGCAGTAGTCTCGTTGATGATTCCATGTTCTTTGCAGAACAATGTGAAATCATGAGATCGATATTCTCCGCCTCGATCACTCCTCAACCTCTTGAGTTGTTGTCCAGTTTGCCTTTCAGCTTCAGCCCTGAACTCCTTGAACTTCTCGAATGTTTCATCTTTTATTTTTATCAAGTAGAAGAACGCGTACTTTGAGAAGTCATCGATGAAGGTTATGAAATACTTCATCCCGGCCTTCGTGGAGAATTGTTTGAAGTCATAGATATTGGAGTGCACCAACTCCAGAAGATCTGTGCTTCGATTGACCCGATGAAAGGGTTTCCTTGTGATTTTATTCTGAGCACACACTTCACATTTCTCCACCTTTCCCCCATATTTGGAGATAAGTCCTAGACTAGACATTTTGTTTATCCTTTTACAATGGACATGTCCTAGTCTATTATGCCACAACTCAAGAGTATAAGCAGAATTGGAAATTACATTAATGTTCTCTGACTCGGTTACAAGCTGGAGTTTAAACATTCCTTCGGTATAGAAAGCTTTTCCGAAGTACATTCCTTTCAGGGACATCACCATCTGGCCAGCATTGATGTCCATCCTCAGGCCTGTGTCGCAGAGCAGGCCTCCAGAGATCAGGTTCTTAACAATCACGGGAACATGCTTCACACCTTGAAGCATCAGAGTTTTCCCGGATGTCAGCTTCAGCTCCACCATCCTGATCTCTTGAACTTCAGCTTGTGCCTGGTTCGCCACCATCACCTTTTCAGAGGTTTGCTTGTATGTGGTGAACCATTTCTTGCTTGAGCAGACATTGCAGGTGGCACCAGTGTTTACCCACCAGTCAGAGTCAGCCCTCACCTAAGTGACCTGAGCAATTATAGCAATACCGTTAGTAATCAATGAAACCTTATTAGGCTCACCTTACTGTGACTGCTTGGACTTGGATCTACATTCACTCTTGTAGTGGCCCTTCTTACCACAGTTAAAACAAGTCACATTGGACTTGGGCTTCTTCTGTTTGAAAGACGGTCCCTTCACTTTCAGATTAGTAAAGTATTTCTTGTGGTGAGAAGCCGCCTACTTTCCCTTGGAGTCTCTCGTCTGCGCCAGATTGGCCTCGGCCAATTGTTTGGACAAAGCGTCCATCTTCTGTTGAGAACGCATCTCGTCCTCAACGTGGATTTCTTGCAAGAGATCTTCCAGACTGATCTCGAGTTTCTTCCGATGCATTCTTGTATAGAACGTATTCCATCCAGCAGGAAGTTTCGAGACGATCCCTCAAACGAAAAACTTGTCGACGAGGGGCATCTTTTTATCGTCCAGTTTCTGACGAAGTTTCAGAAACTCCTTCACATGAGGAAGCATCGCCTTCTCGTCTTCAAAGAGCCACTTGTGATATTTTTCGACGAAAAATATCTTGCTCCTGTTTTTGTCTTCCTCGTACAGCTTTTCCGCAGACTCCCATATTTCTCTGGCACTATCCTTCTTTGAGTAGGATTCTGCCAAGGAATCCTCCATAGCATTTAGGATCAGAAGCCTATAAATGCTATTCTCCCTTCTCCATTTGGCCTGAAGTTTAGTAGCCGCAGTTATAGCGGCAACAGACCCAGTATCTGGAATAGTAGGTTCCTCTTCAAAGAGCATGTAATCAACGTCTCGGAGTTGAAGGGTGAGAAAGACCTTCCTCTTCCAGACTTGATAATGCTCTCTATCAAACTTTTCCAACTTGCAGTAGTCAGTTTGGAGGAGTGAAGCATTAATGTTTTCCATCGTACTAATCTTGCTTTGAGATTGTTAGTCCCGAGGCGTGGATATAGATAGAAAATAAGAGTTCAGCAAGCCTACACAGTAGGTGCCACAAATGAGGAGTATAGCAAGCCTACACAGTAGGTGCCACATATGAGATAGATCTCAAAAACAATGTTAGGCCTCCCTACCCAGTAGGTGTCTTAAAACCTGAAGAACGAGTTACAGAGAAACAAAAGAAGAAGAAGAAGAGGAGAATTAAATCTGCTGGGGTGTAAAAACACCGTTGCTCAAAGCAAGATTCGCCTCTATACGATCCGCTTCCAGGAACCAGCAAGTTCAAGAGAACTCCTGGAACGCTCGTTAGTGAATATTTGTGACCTGAACGGGCTTCCTGAACTTTACGGACTCCCTTAACTCTCTTCTTTGGTGCATCTTGGAAAGGAGGCAAGGGGGCTCTATTTATAGAGTGGAGTGAGACCTCACCATCTCTCATATCCGATGTGGGACTAAAACACCAATACTCTAAAATAGAGTTTGATGTTTTACATCATCCCACAATCAACATAGTCGAGTGCTAGCCCACGCCTTCCCCCCGAACACTCCCGTGCATGCACGAGACAACCTGGAGTCCGTGTCGAGTCCGAGCCCGCACAACAAAAATCAACTTACGTCCTTGTTGTAATTAATCATATTCCTCTTAGTAAAATCACCCACATGGTTCCCTCCTTAGGGTCACCACCCCATGTGCATATCCCAACAACACATACTCTTATATATGTTGAGATAACTCATAGTGCTTTTCAAATGTGGGACTAAACTTTACAAAGCATGTTGAGAGCAAGCTCTCTTCATGTCAAAGAGCAAGAGCACCAACAATATAGTGCTCATACAATTAACTCTTGGATTAACAACAGTTTTGAATTGAATGATCCATAAAGATCGATATTACACTAGAATTTTCTCTTTTTGGATTGGCAACTAAACTTTCAGTCGCTGGATAGTAAAAATTAGCGACTATTTTGGATTGGCGACTAAACTTTCAGTCGCTGAATAGTAAAAATTAGTTTTCAGGTGCTTCCGACTTTTTAGCGACTAATGAGCTACAGTCGCTGAATAATTTCAGAAAAGTACCAACACTCTACCAGCTAAATGGCGATTAACTATCTTATTAATTAAATTAATGTGTCATTTAGTCGCAAAATAGGTCGGTAGTAAGTCACTAATTGGCGACTGAAATGGTTAGTCGCTAAGTTAGTCACTAAATTGCCATAATTTTGTAGTGCACTTTTTTTTACTTCTTTTTTTTCGTTGCTTATCATGCATGACCAAGTGTCAACTGGACAGATTAACTAAAACCTAATCTTAAGCATGTTTAGTAAAGAAATAATATTATTTTAAATCATGCATTTGTATTAATTTATACTATTTGATGACGAGAGAGGTGTTTGCGAAGAAGCTTATACGATACAGACCCTAATTAGTTTATCATGACTAGGTCTTAATTTGGACCAAGATCAAGCATATTTTGGACCAAGTTCCGTCCTGCACTAATGCTCACATGTTCCACACGCCAAAATGGTGCTGAATTCCTTTCTTTGGTTGGATTTTATTGAGCAAATAAGAAAGTAGAAAACCTATATCTATATGCTGCAGAAGGACATTTGTAATTCTAAGCATGTTTAATAAAGATGGTTATAATCTACTAGTAACGTGCACATGGAAAAAAAAAATAAAAAAATAAAATTATTATAAAATATTATCAAACTTAGGATTTGAACTTAAGCAATCAAGAAAATTACCTTCCACCTTAACCACTTGAGTTAGACTATTTAGTTGTAAATTTATATTATTAGATAATTAAATACTTAGTTACATTTTTTAAAATAAATAGTAGAGTATTTAGGTAGTTATTTAGTTATTTAGTTATTTATTATTATTATTTTAATTTATTTAAATGGTTGATGATATTCATACGGTCCAGACGGCTCATTTTTGAGCCGTTTTACCTTTGAGCTATTTTGAAGCCTCTGTATATAGTAGAAGATGTTGCACGGATGCTTCAATGGAAGGCCAACGCATGCATCGTATTAGAGACTTGAAGGATGCATATTGGATATACTTCCAGAAGTATCCCATATTAAAAAAAAAAAAATCTTCGCATAAGGCCTATTTACGATTTTAAAGATAATAGAAACATAACAATGCAAGTGAGAGTATGAATAATAATGAACTAAACAAATAATGTGCTTGACTATTTATCAAGTATGTAATAGTTTATGGAAAAAGAACCTGGTGTTCCATAAATGACAAAAAATGGAGGTTTTCGTTTGCTAAGATGTTCTCGGACAGGAGTTCGATCGCGAATTGATGAAAGAGCATGCGTGTTGGCGCCTCATCGAAGCTTCTCGAGCATTCTCGAGTGTTGGTGCTGATAACGTGTTATAAAATGAGAGAGAGAAAGAAAAGATATGATAGCTGAATCGATTATGGAACTAATTCTCATTATATATATATATATATATATATATATATATATATATATATATATATATATATATTGAAACCAAGTAAATTATTTCTGGAATCGCTCCCACTGTGATTCGAACTCCTGACCACTCGGGTCGCATGCATATCTCTTAACTACTAGGCTAGAGTGAAATATTTTTTTATTTAAATTATTTATGCAATATATATATATATATATATATATATATATATATATATATATATATATATATCAAATATATATATATATATATATATATATATATATATATATATATATATATTTATATATATATATATATATTTGATATATATATATATCAATATATATATATATATATATATATATATATATATATATATATATATATATATATATGGCTTAATTGCTAATTGCTACCCTCAACTATCACACTTTTTCAAGTTGATACCCTAAACTTTTTTTCGTAACAGATTGATACCTCAACTATTTTTTTTTCAACTTAATACCTAACATTTTAAAAAACCCCAAATTACCCTTATCCCTTCCCTCCCTCCACCCCCTCCCCCACTCCGGCCACCCCCCCTGCTAGCTCCGGCTAACGCCGACCCTCTCCGCCGCCTGTTCCCGCGCCCGTCCAGCGCACGCGGCCACCCGCGCCCCTGGTCCAGCGACCACGCCCCTCCGCGGATCCCCCGACCGCCCTCCGGCCAGCGCCGCGCCGACCCAGCGCGCCCCCTCGCGCCCCCTCGCGCACACGGCCGACCGGCCTCCCGCCGACCGGGCCACCTGAAGCGAGCAGGGGGGGTTGGGGGGGGGGGAGCTGCGGCCGTAGCTAGCAGAGGGGGGGGGGGGGGGGGGGGGGGGGGCGAAGCGAGCACGGGGGAGGGGGGTTAGGGGTAGGGGCATTTTTGTCCAAAATAATGTCTGGGTATCAAGTTGTTACAAAAAAAAGTTTAGGGTATCAACTTGAAAAAGTGTGATAGTTGAGGGTAGCAATTAGCAATTAATATATATATTTGAAAATATATATATATATATATATATATATATATATATATATATATATATATATATATATATGTGGAGTGGTGAGGCATGCAGCTCGAGTGGTCAGGAGTTCGAATTCCATTGGGAGCGATTCCGAAAACTAATTATTCTTTCTTCAATATATATATATATATATATATATATATATATATATATATATATATATATATATATATATATATATATATATATATTTTATATATATATATATATATATATATATATATATATATATATATATATATATATATATAAAATATATATATATATATATATATATATATATATATATATATATATATATATATATATATATATATATATATATATAAGAGGGAATAAGATAGATATAGTTGTGGATATGGATAAGGGCATCCATATTTGGATTTAGACTATGTTTTACAGTTTGGTATACATAAACTCTTATACGTAGCCAGATATTTTTTTAGGTAAAAAGTTCCATTGAATTGCTCTAAATAGATATTCAAGGGAGAATCAACCAAATTTCTTAGAGAGACCAATGCTCCATATATAGGTCTTGCACTTCAAGCTAGAATAAGGATTTTGATTGGGATTCCTCAGTTTTGTCATGCCGAGATTGTTACAGTTAGACGGTGGACAACCGCTTGCTAGGTGAAAAGTTCTTGTTAAGGTTAAAGTTTTACAATTTCTTTTTTCTATACACTTATATATATCTCTTTCTTGAGAAGTTTGTAAAGGATCATCTCTTCGATAAAGGAGACAAAGTAGATTATATTCTAGGGTGGAGCATTTGGTTTATTCGTTTAAATCAAATCAAAATAGTCAAAATCGAATAAACCAAAATTCAAAAAATTTAAAACCGAACCGAAAAAAACCCAACACAAAGCATAATGATGGAGTTGAAATGATCTGGTACAATGATGATGAATATTGCAGAGTTCATACTTTGGAAACAAGGCACATATCCATACTCCAAACGAAACTGTTTTAACAATAAGAAAAAGGCATATATAGTAGTCAATAAATTTATTCAAAAGATCAAACTTGATCATTACTAACATAAATACAATAACTGAATACAATTACATTTATTCGCGTGCGAGAATCACAACATGAATGAATGAATAAACGAATTAATTAAATAGTGAGTATGTATGTACGTATACACTACTCTTGAGTCCTTCTCCTACGAACATAAACTTGTTTAGTATAGAACACCATTGATGGCAGCTTGTTCCTTCCTTTGCCTTCTTCCCGCAGAAAGAATCCTTGCAAAGCGAGTGAGGGCTTCTTCGTTAGTTCCTTCTCCGTCGACAGGATCGCACGAGCCCGTGTCTAGGTTCATCCTCGAAACAGGCTTCTTTAGGAGGTCCTTGCCAATCTGAACCAGATCGAGTAGGTTCTTTTTGGTCGAGATGTCAACCGATGATGTGCTCCCCTTTAGGGTTTCATCCTACATATTTTGACAAAGTTACATATTTTAACAATCCTCTATGCTCTGTTTCCTCATTTATATCGAGTATTCTTCATGAGGGTGATCGGGACTTAATGGCATCAAGTTGCTACTTGCTGTGGTGTATCTGGAAAGCGAGGAATAAATTCATTTTTGAGAACCAAGCTATTGATACGGGCCGGATTGTTAGAGAAGCAACTGCACTGAAGGATAAATATGAGTTTTTCAACATGAATCATGTTCAACCTGCTATGCCGACAACTTTGATCCCAGCAAATGACTCTACATGGCATCCTCCTAATAATAACTATTTGAAGATAAATTTTGATGGAGCATACATTGATGGGAAAATGTCTGCAGCAGCTATCTTAAGGGATGGTAGAGGATTATTCATTGGTGCAATTTCTAAAACTCAAGAAGGAGGTTCTCCAATTGAAGCGGAAGCTCTTGGTGTTCATCTGTCTATGCTATTAGTGGAGAAGAAAAAACTTAATCAAGTCATTATTGAAGGTGACTGCAAAGACCTAATTGATGCTATTGCCTCATGTGTGACTCCGGCTATTTGGTTAGTTCGCCATACTATTTCCAATGCGAAGACATTCCTGGATTCTCATGAGGAAATCTCATTCTCTTTTGTTCCCAGATTTGCCAATCAATCTGCTCACCAATTGGCTTCTCATGTTTTACTGCATTATCATGATAACTGTCTTTGTGTTTATGATACTATCCCTCAATGTATTTCTGCTAATATATTGTTGGATATATCTGGTTGTAATATTGTGAACACTTAAATGAAAGGTTTGATTTTCAAAAAAAAAAAAAACATATGAGCAGTTAGTCAAACTATACATGGATGTGGTATCAGAATCACTATGATTTCAGACAAAACACGACAGAACAACTAGAGTACTATATATGTCTTATAGTGATATACCTGTATACGAAGGTAGTTCTTCTCACAGTGGAGAGCTTGGAAGAGTACGGACGCGTGAATGTCGACCATATCGGCGCTCCCCTGCGAAAAAATGTTGACCAACGGTGTCGTGCCCTTATTGTATAACCACGCAAGGACACCCCACTTGGAGGAGTCTTGCGTGCTGAACCTCTCTTCCACCTTCGCAGAACCCGTCCCTAGGGAGAGTACGAGGAACTTGCCATAATCCATCGGCTTGACCGGAAAGAAGTCTTGGTTCTCTGTGAAGATCTCTTTCGTGACTGAGTTCATCGCCACTAGAGTCTGCTTGTAATTTATCACGGAGACGAAAATTAAAAATTGAAAGTTTAACATATGCATGAGCGACATAATAATAAATGAAAAACATGTACAATTGCTAAATTTTTACCGGGTTATTTGCTGTGACGCCACCATCGACAAGATTGAAGCTTCTTTTGTTCCCTTCGGAATCTTTAGTCTCGAAGTAGTGGCCAGGGAGATAGGTTGGCGCAGCAGAGGTACAGATGCAAATGCCTGATAGAAGGGCATCCTTTGATGGCACTGACTTCGCCTGCGATTTTAAGAATGAGTCTAATTAGAATAAATTGTTCACGGGCCGTTTTTAGAATGTTTCTGAGAATGTCCAAGTTGTGCGATCACTTGACCTAAAAAATCGAAAGACCTCTATATATTTTAATAATGTGAAAATATTCATTTTTAGATTTTTTTCAATTTTCTTAGAAACGAATGTAAGAACATAACCCTTAGAATGTTAGAAAAAGACTATTTTTCTCTCTCTTTAGTACTTGTACATGATTCTTAGAATGACAAAACAAGTATACCTCGAGAGTGGAGAATATGGTTGGTTGAAGAAGCTTGATGTCGAATGTCGGTATTACTATGTTGGTTAGTGTCTGGTGCAGCCTCGTGTCGCCTAGCAGTTGCTGGATCTTCGAGTGCAGATACTTGCCATTGTACTTGGGTCCTACGACTGCCCGTAGCATGCTCAATAATCCACACCTACAAGAAATACTCAATTTGTTAGTCCTAAGAAGCAAGGACACTCCAAAAATTTGTGTCTGTGTCGTGTGAAACTCTCGAAAAACAATAATAGCTTCACTCTCACGTTTGAGGAAAGATGCTGGGGCTGTTCTCCAGATAGAACTCGTTGATCTCTTCGGTTGCGAACATTGGACGGTTGTCTCTGCCGGGAGCCGTGAGCATCGCGGTCACGAGGCCGCCGGTGCTCGTCCCGGCAACGACGTCGAAGTAGTCTGCAAGTCTTGCGTCCACTCCGTCGAGTTCCTATAATAATTGGAAACATTCAAATTTATAAGAAAAGTTAAATAACTACACATGTATGCTAACTAAACCGAGTTTAAGAAAGTGGATGTACTTGGAGCTTGGATTCGAGAAAGGCGAGGATCGTTCCGGGGATGATGCCTCTAATGCCGCCTCCGTCGATACTTAGAATCGTGACCAGTTTCTTCGAAGGGGAGGCGAGGTTCGAGATGCCATTGGTGAATGCCATGCCAACTTATATGGAATGGAAGTAGAGCTTATATTATGAGACTTGGAGATTTTGTTGGTTCATTAGAATGGAGGGGATCCTCATTATATATAGATGTTTGATTGAAAGAAGCTCTTCCATGCACGTAGGAGAAGGTTATTCTTCATTTTTCCTCCCAAATTGTTGTTGATGCGAGAAGAAGAACTTCGGTGCTATGTGCTTGATATTGTCTTCCTTTATGTAGTCATTCTTCATCAGGTTAATGCATACGTCTTTGTGTTTATATATTATCGTCGGGACATCATAATAAAAGAGAATCTGCTTGTAGTCCTAATATGTTCAATGACAACTCACAACCATATGCACTCCCTGGTGGTATATGAAGGATGATAAGCTTAACATGATTTAAAGAAATGGAGACAAAGGCCTTCTTTGTAGACTTCCAAGACATCGTTGTAATCCAAATGGTAAAGACACTACCACTTTGGAATCTCTTCTTATGTGGGTCAGATAAATAATTGTCCACAACATAGCTGATAAGGCGGCCATCATTCCGAGAATCAAGAGGGTTCGATCCATTCCAAGATGCATAGGATGAGTCCATGCTCATAGTACCTTTAAGGTAATGGAAGATGCCTTTAATGTCTTTCCAACGGCGGCATGTTGACACGACACTAAATCTAGCTAAGAGATTCACAACAAATGAGATGTCTGGTATAGTGTATTGAGCTAAGTACAATAATGTGCCTAGTTCTTAGATACAGAACTTTGGGTTCTCATACCTATTTATCTACTACTAAAAAATTGGTAATTAGCGACGGATATTTCCCTCGCTGAATACTATATTTTTGTCGCTAAAGTAATTTACCGACGGATTATCGACCGAAATAGGACGTCGATAACTAAAACATCACTAAGACATTTCCATTGTTACCGATGGAATACCGACTAATTATAGCGACGAATTAGCAACGAATATAAACCGTCGGCAAACACAGTGACAACTTAGCGACTGATTACCGACATACTTTTGTGAGAAAAAAATCCAAATTTTCCAGAAGCTCAGCGACGAAAATTTTCGTCCCTGACTCATCTGATATGCTTTTGGTATCAGACAGAACCGTAGCGACGGCAATTTTCGTCGCTAGTCCGTCGCGAAGCCTACAGGTATTCGTCGCTAAGACGTCAGTAGTTAGTCGCAAGCCTAGAAATTTTGCAGATTTTCGTCGCTATTCCGTCGCTGGTTAGTCGCTAAGCTTCTTATTATTTCCAAACTAAATTGTTCCAGCTTTGCTCAAACCTGTAAATAGATACAAACACCAATATAACCCCAATATACATTACAATCAAATGATATACATGAAATATAACCCCAATATATACAAAAATTAACCCAAGCACCAATATATACAATAAATTAAACTCCAATTGCATATCCAAACAACTCCAATAGATACAAACTCGTCCAGCAGTCGCAATATAGTACATATACAACTCCAATAGATACAAACTCCCTAAAGTTCATACAAATTTATCATCAAATACAACAAAGAAATAAACAAAAATCAAACTGATGGTGGAGGAGGTGGCGGAGGCATAACCGGCCGTACACATGCATATAACTGCCCCAGGACCAAAGTGACGATCTGTTGTACGTCCTGGGTAGGAACGTTTGGAAGAGCCGGCGGCAAGACAATAGACGTTGTGGTCATCGGAGGCGCTGTGGTCGGAGGAGCATTCGTTGCCGGAGGCACTGAGGTTGAAGCTGGAGCCAGTACAGTGGCAACAGGAATCAGACCTGCTGTGCTTAGAACTCCGCTCATCTGGCTCACCTGACCCTGTAAGCCCACCAAAATCTATGTAATCTGCCACAAAATGTAGGCATCGGCAGTATCGTTGGTCTGTGGAGGTAGAGGTGGAGGTGGAGATAGAGGAGATCTGCAATAAACGGACGGCTGGGATGCCAACAATCCGGTACCGTACACGCTGCCCCTTTTTTCTCTACCGACGGCTTGTATCCACAAGTCGTTCCTCACAGCCGACGTCGGTGGCTGATGAAGAACAGGTAGGCAACTCGAGAGGGGGGTGAATAGAGTTTATGACAATAATAGCCAAATAAAAATTAAACTCTTTTCACTAACAGTAAATAATCAGAGTAAATACGGAAATATAAAGATCAAGAGAGCATACGCAAACACAACCGATTTTAACCTAGTTTTTCTCGTGGAGGACTAGTCCAGGCCTGAGAACTCTAGCTCAGGATTAAATCCACTATTTATGAAATAGTAGTTACATCCCGTGCCTTTTCTTCAGAAGAGCACATCAACTTCTTACAAAGATCGCTGTTGCGATGCTTAGAATTTTTCAAGCGACTTTCTTGACTCTTGCACAAACTCATAACTGAATAGCACTGAGCACTTTGAGGCTTAGGAAGCATGTGGCTAGTAGATGAGAAGGTTAAGGCTTGTATGAGGCTTTGTAGAGAAGAGAAGAGAAGATTGGATGACTGAAAATGAGAGAATTCAAGGCCTATTTATACTAGTTGGAATAGACAAATTCGGCCAGAATTTTGTGTCAAGAATTCAAATTTTTGGGCCGTTTGACAACTAGCATACAGCAAACCCTAAAAATTAGGGTCCTGTAATTTAGGGGACAGATTTTGGCTCGAACTCTGTGTGGAGGCAGAGTTCGGCCCGAACTCTGTCTCCAGGAGACAGAATTGCTCAAATGGTCTTTGTGGGCTAGTTTGGTTTGATGGAGCTTTTGGTTTGTGTTTGGAAATGAAGTATAGGCCCAAACCACTCAGTTCTACTCAGTTTACATTTATCTAGACTCAATTAATGTAAAAATACAGACTCAAAAACTGAGTACGCTGCAGGAGAGAGCCGACGTCCGTCTTGTACTGAGTTCTGTCTTGATGTGTCATATTGAATTATGACAAGTATCATATTGTCAATTTTATCAATATTTGGTTGACTGTGATTTTGTGTCAACAATCTCCCCCATATTGATAATTGACAAAATATATTTGTATATTCAATGTTCATACCTGGACACATGTATAGAAGCAATAGCTCCCCCGTAATTAGTGCATAGAAGCAATAGCTCTCCCGTAAACATTGCATAGAAGCAATAGCTTCCCCCGTAAACATTGCTTCTCTGTAAGCCAATGTTCATATTTTCCTGATAAACACAATCTCTACCAAAACATAGATAACATAGATAATTGATAGTAGGATGTGAATATCAAATATCAAATAATTCTCCCCCTTTTGTCATTTAGTAAACTTAAACAAACAAAAATTTGTAAATGAAAGTAACTGGCAAGCACATCAAAGTAATGATAAACTGCATAGAGAGTCTGAAGTTTCACATAACATAGAGTGAACTAATACAATAAAAGCAACTACATAAAATAGAATTTCATAATGCAGAAGAACTAAAACATAAGATCCTCAGCAGCAGAAGCAGGTAAGGGACCACATCCATCATGGAGCGCGAGATGGTCCAGCACCGTCAGATGGATCAGTATCCGAAAGTTGAGGATCCACGAAAGCCGCATACGGATCCAAATAGTGCATAACCCAAGGGTCGTCTATATGGTATCCGTCGTGAGATGGATTCTGCTCCATAGGAAGTGGCATAGAAGGATACCTAGACATAGTGTACCGGATGTCGTGCAGAGAGTTGCTGATGGCACTCATCTGTAAGGTGGTACGATAGTCGAGCTGGGTCCAGCGGTCGTCCTCCAACATGAAACGATCGCGAAGCATGGTCCGAATAGACTCAAGAGTAGCAGGAGGAGCGGGCGCAGGCTGTCCAAGAGTAGGTGCATCAGCCTAAGCATCGGAGTGCTTGGACTCAGCAGAAGATTCGACAGCTGCCTGAAGCCGCCTTGCCTTAGATAAGAAGGCAGGGGCTGGAAGGAATTGGCACTCATCGAGAGGGACATGAAAGGCACAAAAAACCATAGGCAGATAGAGAGCATAGACCAAAGATCACGGTCGCTTCCTAGCATTGATCATCCAATCCATCATGGTACGCGGATGGTTAAACGGGACATGGAAGTGAAGGTGATACAAAGCAGAAATCTCAAAATACGAAACCTCATCAGTCGATCCCGCTTTGGGTAGGATCGTAGAAAAGACAATACGATGAAGCTCGTAGAAATAGGGGTTTAGGAATTTTGCAAGTAACTTGCGTGGACGTGTGTTCGGGGTACACAAGTCGTCCTTGAAACTCTCAAGGAAAGATCCATCGGGGAATTGAAACTTGCGTGCATCGACAAGCTTCTCCCATGAGTTGGGTTCCGGAATCTCAAGATATTTTGTAAGTTCAAAGTCATCGAATGAGATGTCAATTCCAGCAACATGAGAATATAAACGAGTGTCATCAAAAGTGAGATTGCAATAAAACAATTGAATTGCATTCAAGTAGATAAGTGAATTTGTAGACACTAATTCATCAAGACACAAATCATGAAATAATGAGTCATAACGAGAAAAGATAGTGAAGTTGATGGGATGGCCCGCGCACGCGAAACGTGATCGAAAATCATTGAACCATTCGTTGGAGGCTTCCAATGACACAAAAATTCGATCATCGAACGTGTCGGGGTCAATGGTCATGGTGGATTGAAAAGAGGGGAAATAGGTTGATCATCACGAGGAGGAGGAGGGTTCGATGAGGAAGCACCCTCAATTCTAGTCCTCTTTCCTCTATTAAACAACCTAGGTGCCATGAACAATGAAGAAGATATGAAATTGAGATGGAGAAAAGGAAGAAATTATACCTCAAGGAAATAGTGGAGAATGGAAGAGAATGATGCAAGAAATCTTCTTCTTGAATTTGGAGAAGAAAGTCTCACAAGGAAGAGAAAACTAGGGTTAGGGTTTGAAGAGGAAGGGTTTGGAGAAGTTTTGGACGAGGCAATGGAGAAGAGAGAGAGGGAGAACCCATTTTTAAGAAGGGGGTTCGAATGGTCGGATGAAATTTGGACCCTAGGATGAAAAATTATGAACGGTTGTGCCCGACTGGAAGTTCTGGAATGTCCAGACCGAATTCGGCCCGAATTATGTGTTAGGCAGAGTTCAGCCCGAGTTCTGTGTTCTGGGACCAGAACTGAAGCCAGGTTGAAATAAGTTTGAAACCAATGCTTAGTTAAAAATATAAGGGAAAAGAAGTTTTAGAATTTCAAAAGTAGAAAATTTTCAAAAAGAGCTGAAAAGAGTGAACAAAAATAAAGTTCAAAATTTTGAATTTAGCAAGTTAGAAATAAAAGTAAACCATGTAATAAACAAGGAGTTATGACACAATTCAGTATGGTGAAACTGCCATGGGGTAGCTGCAGGGGCCGGATCCCAGCTAGCGGTAGTCCGAAGACTAGTGCACCGTGTCGCTTAGGCTTTTACGCCTTGTTGTCAGAAGGGCCCTTTCGGCTTGTACCCATAGCAAATTCATCATAATGAACCGAGACATAATCGATATTTACGCAGGTCAATTTAATGAATAACTGCTTCATCCAAAATTCCTAATTCACGACAAAGAAAGTTGAATCGCTCTTCAGATAGTGCCATTCTGTTGATGATCACGCAAAAAGTAGTGACGAATTTCAATGTGTTTCATGCGTGAGTGACATATAGGGTTCTTAGTAAGGTTGATAGAACTAGTGTTAGCACAGAATATAGGAATGTGCATAAAAGACAGGTTGTAGTCTGTAAGGGTTTGCTTCATCTACAGAATTTATGCACAACAACGACCAGATGAGATATACTCAGCATCTGTTGTGGACTGTACGACATAATTCTGCTTTTTGCTAAATCATGAGACTAGAGCCTTGCCTAATAAATAACACGTGCCACTCGTACTTTTACGGTCGACTTTGTATCCTGCGAAATCAGCATCCGAATAACCAATAAGGTCAAAGGATGTGGATTTGGGATACCACAAGCCCACTGTAACAGTACCCTTAAGGTATCGAAAGATACGCTTAACGGCGGACATGTGTGATTCCTTAGGTCTAGCTCGATAGCGAGTACACAGACAAACACTAAACATGATATCGGGATGACTAGCAGTTAGGTAAAGCAGACTACCAATCATACCTTGATACTTACGTTGGTCAACAGGTTTGCTGCTTTCATCAGGTTCCAACTTGGTCGTAGTAGCCATAGGGGTGCTGATTGGTTTGACGTTGTCAAGATCAAACTTCTTCAGCATATCCTTTGTATATTTTGACTTGCTGATGAAAGTTCCTTGTGAAGTTTGTTTGACTTGCAATCCAAGGAAGTAGGTGAGCTCCCCCATCATGCTCATCTCAAATTCGTTCTGCATACACTTAGCGAAATCTTGGCATAGATTTTTATTAGTAGAACCGAATATGATATCATCAACATAAATTTGTACTAAAAGAATAGTATTTTAAAAACTTTTTATAAATAGTGTAGTGTCAATCTTCCCTTATAAAAAACCTTTATCTAGCAAGAAATTGCTTAGGCGTTCATACCAAGATCTGGAGGCTTGTTTGAGGTCATATAGCGCTTTCTTGAGTTTGAAAACATGGTCGAGAAATTTGTTATTTTTAAAACCAGGGGATTGTTTTACAAAAACTTCCTCCTTAATAAAACCATTTAGAAAAGCACTTTTGACATCCATTTGGAAAAGTTTAAAATTTTGAAAGTTTGTAAAGGCACAAAGCATCCGAATGGATTCAGGTCTTGCAAGAGGAGCATACGTCTCATCGTAGTCAATACCTTTCTCTTGTTGAGCTACTAGACGAGCTTTGTTGCCAGGGACTGAATCATCTTCATTTATTTTGTTACGAAAAACTCATTTAGTACCAATAATCGAGTGGTTAGCTGGTTTAGGAACAAGTTCCCAGAACTGGCTTCTCTCGAATTGGTTGAGTTCTTCTTGCATAGATAAAAGCCAAAACTCATCATTAAAAGCTTCTAAAACAATTTTAGGCTCAATTTGTGAAATAAAAACAGTGCTAGCAATGGAGTCTCTTAACGATGATCGAGTACTTACTCTGCGTGATACCTTACCTATTACCAAGTTTTCTGGGTGTGACGGCTTGAATGCGGACTTCTTCGGCAAGCCCTCCAGAGAGTTGGTTTCTGGGGTGGTATTCATCGGTATAGAAGTTGATGGCTCAACATCATCGTCGGGAATAGCTGTTGTACTATTTTCCTCATCAAAAGTCATATTAGTAGGCTCTTCTACAATCAATGAGCGTTTGTTGAACACTTTATATCCCTTGCTCATGGCAGCATAACCAAGAAAAATACCATCGTTAGCTTTGGCATAAAATTTGCCTAAGTTGTCTTTGGTGTTTAGGATAAAACAGCGACAACCAAACACTCTAAAATATGAAACATTTGGAGTTCTACCAAACCAAAGCTCTTAGGGTGTTTTCTTCGAAATAGGTCAAATAAGCACCCTATTTAAAATATGGCACGCTGTACTGACAGCTTCAGTCCAAAAATATTTCAGATGTGAAAATTTATTTAACATGACTCTAGCCATATCGCCAAGAGTCCTATTCTTCCGCTCCACAACACCATTTTGTTGAGGAGTTCAAGGACAAGAAAACTCATGATTAAAATCATTTGAATCACAACACTTTTTAAAATCGGAATTTTCGAATTTGCCTCCACGATCACGTCGGATTCGAGTAATCATGTAGCCTTTTTCGTTTTGAACCTTTTTAACAAAAATTTTGAAAACAAAAATCGCATCGCTTTTGTTAGAGAGAAAGAAAACCCAAGTGAATCTAGAAAAATTATCTACTATAACAAAAATATAGAGTTTTCTGCCAAGACTGGCTACTCTACTAGGACCAAATAAGTCCATGTGCAGTAATTACAAGGGTCTAGTAGTACTTACAGTGTTTATGGAATGAAATGAAGACTTAGTTGCCTTATTTAGTTCACATTCGACACATACCGTGTCCTTCTTGAATGTGATGTCGGGCAAACCTCTTACTAGCTTCTTTGTCGATAGCCTGGATATAGTATCTATATTGGCATGACCAAGACGCTGGTGCCACAACAATCTCTCATCCTTATGGGCGTAGAGGCATCTTCCTGTACTGTTAGTATTTTTAGATAGATAGAAAATATAAATGTTATCCTCTCTTATCCTTTCAAAAGCAATGTCTCCCGTTAACCTATCGTAAATATAGCATTTATTTTGTCCAAAGTTAATATCATATCCATGATCAGCAAGGTGACTTATGTTGAGCAGGTTATCCTTTAACTCGGTCACTAGGCAGACATCATTTATTACAAGAGAAGGAGGATGACCAATAGTACCATTACCTATTATGTAGCCCTTTAAATTGTTACCGAAGGATACTTACCCTTCCCTCTTCATCGATAGTGATTTGAAAAGATTTGCGTCTCCCATCATATGTCGCGAGCATCCACTATCGAGAATCCACTTGCTTTTAGTTGAGGGAGGAAGGTCTACCTACATTACGACTAGATGTGACCTTTGGTACCCAAGTTCTTGTGGGTCCTGAAATGTTAGTCTTCGGTACCCATACATATAGATTGATATCAACTAATTTCCTAATTCTATACTGTGGTGAGATATGACCATGTAATCCACAGTAGGTGCAAGTAGCATGCCTATTTGTGTTGGGAGCAGGTTGATAGTGATGTCTATATACAGCATGGTGATAGTTGTGTGGAATAGCAGGATAGTGACTATATGTAGCAGCAGGATAATAGTTATGTCTATGTGCAGCATGGTGATAGTTAGCAGGATAGTGACTATGTATAGCAGCAGAATGATAGTTATGAGAATAATGCCTATGTGTATGTGGTTTATGTGCTGCATGGGAGTACGTGTACATGTAAGCATGTTTACGTGCTGCATGTGGGCGACGTATTTTACTATTATGAGTGGTCTTGTGTTTTGTGTGTATTTTGTGACTGTGTGATTGGATTTGAGGTTGAGCAACCTGTTTTCCTAATCTAATCTCTAATTTCTTAGAGGCAGCATGTAGTTCATTACACTTAATATTTAAACCATTAATCTTAGCAATAGAGATCTTGTGTTTGTTCTTTTCTTCAGGCAAGCTCTTTGTTGAGTGCTGAGATCTTACGTGTTTGCTTTTCAATGAGTGCTTCGGCATCATGTAGGCTTAACTTAAGCTTGGACACCTCATTAGTGACTTTCGTGGATGGAGTGTCTCTAACATTATCAAGCAAAGAAGAAAAATTTTGAATCTCTATTTCATAGCTTTTGATTTTCTCCTTGGCATGCTTATATTTACTAATGATTTTCTTGTGGTCATTTAGTAAATCATTAAACGCATCACCAAGTTCATCAAAAGTAAAGTCATCGAGAGTTTCGCTAGTTACCTTTTCGGATGTCGCCATTAGGCAGACATTATCGGTGTCTTGAGGAGAGTCTTTTTCCTCCTCAGAATCACTTGCTTTGCTTTCATGCCAAATACTAGTGTTGGCATATTTTTTTAAGAAGGCTTCTTGTAGGGATTCTCATATCTGTTGCCTTTCTTTGCGAAGGGATAGTCTTTACGAACGTGTCCAGTCTTCTTACAGCCGTAGCATGTTGGTTCTTCCCCGTCATCTTCTTGTTGTTCCTTCTTTCTTCGATTGAAACGAAGGAACTTTTTGAAGTTGTGGACTAGAAGAGCTTGATCATCACCTTCAAAATTGTCGTCGTCAGTCTCTTCAGGATCAGCCCTTCGACGATGAGCTTTTAGGGCAATCTCTTTTGCCTTTGGAGCAAGTTCGTCAAAATCTTTGAGGTCGAGCTCGTGGGTCATCAGCTTTCCCATCAAAGTTTCATAGACATTGTGGTGAGATCATTGCCTTCTATGATAGCTATTACCTTAGGGTTCCAAATCTTTGGTAGCCCCCTAAGTAACTTGCGGATCTTCTCATGATTTGTATATTGTTTGCCAAGAGATGACAGAGGATTGATGACATCCAGGAACCTTGTAAACATTTGGGTGATCGTCTCATTTGGATTCATCTTGAATGCCTCGTATTCTTGAGTAAGACGACTAATTTTCGATTCCTTGACTTGAGTGGTTCCTTCATGCATCACTTCGAGAAGCTTCCATACTTCGTGCGAGGTGGTGCATGTCGAGACCCTGTTAAATTCATTCATGTCTATTACACAAACAAAGCATTAATAGATCCAGCATCTAGACTCGCCTGTTTCTTTTCTTCGTCGAAATATTTATCGTTGGTTTCTTGATGAGATCTCCATTGACAACTATTAGGACGGGCTTTTTGTAACCATCGGTGACAATGGTCCACAGGTCGAAGTCTAGAGACTTGAGATAGAAACTCATCCTTGTTTTCCAATAGGTGTAGTTTGTTCCATCAAATAGGGGTGGCCTATGAGTGGACTGTCCTTCACCATGATTGGAAAACATAGGTTGTGTGGTTGCCATGGATCAGCTCTAGGATGTTAGTCCTTGTTGAGAGAACAGAGCTTTGATACCAATTGAAGAACAGGTAGGCAACTCTAGAGGGGGGTGAATAGAGTTTATAACAATAATAGCCAAATAAAAATTAAACTCTTTTCACCAACAGTATATAATCAAAGTAAATACGAAAATATAAAGATCAAGAGAGCATACGCAAACACAGTCGATTTTAAACTGGTTTTCCTCGTTGAGGACTAGTCCAGGCCTGAGAACTCTAGCTCAGGATTAAATCTACTATTTGTGAAATAGTAGTTACACCCCGTGCCTTTTCTTCAGAAGACCACGTCAACTTCTTACAAAGATTGCTGTGGCGATGCTTGGAATTTTCCAAGCGACTTTCTTGACTCTTGTACAAACTCCTAACTGAATAGCAGTGAGCACTTTGAGGCTTAGGAAGCTTGTGGCTAGTAGATGAGAAGGTTAAGGCTTGTATGAGGCTTTGTAGAGAAGAGAAGAGAATATTGGATGAGTGAAAATAAGAGAATTCAAGGCCTATTTATACTAGTAGGAATAGGCAGAATTCGGCCAGAATTTTGTGTCAAGAATTCAAATTTTTTGGCCATTGAACAACTAGCATACAGCAAACCCTAAAAATTAGGATCCTGTAATTTAGGGGATAGAGTTCGGCCCGAACTCTGTGTGGAGGCAGAGTTCGGTCCGAAGTTTGCCTCCAGGCGACAGAATTGCTCAAATGGGCTTTGTGGGCTAGTTTGGTTTGGTGGAGCTTTTGGTTTGTGTTTGGAAATGAAGTATAGGCCCAAACCACTCAGTGCTACTCAGTTTACATTTATCTAGACTCAATAAATGTAAAAATACATACTCAAAAATTGAGTACGCTGCAGGAGAGAGCCGACGTCCATCTTGCACTGAGTTCTGTCTTGTTGTGTCATATTGAATTATGACAAGTATCATATTGTCAATTTTATCAATATTTGGTTGACTGTGATTTTGTGTCAACAATCTCCCCAGACCCAGATCCCTCGGCAGTCCCTCCCTCACCGACTCGACTCTCTAAAGTCTCATACGTATCCTATATTTATATAGGTGAATAGATTTAGAGTTAATACTCATGTTTTAGTTACTATTAAGTATTGTTATGGTTACGTTCTCGTACGTCTCCTAAATTATTCTTTGATTTATAATGCTACTTAGGGTTATGATTTAGAGTTAATATTCATACTAGAGTTCAGACTAACTATATAGGTAAACTAAATATAGTTAAGTACATAAAGACAAAAGCGAAATGTAATTAGATATAGGACTCGAAAAACTTATATAGGCTTTGGTCGTCCGATCATCTACGAGCTTTCCATCCTTCTTTTGCTTATGGGTATGCTTGAAAACTTTAGAAAAGTCCACGACATTCGGATCTCCATCTCCTCTGGCGACCTCCTCGCACTGTAACAATTAAATAACAATTTATAACTAAATATTAAATTTAAACAATTGAAGAAATAATAAATAAGAATACTCACCAGCCGTCGATAATGCTCTAAAATTGGGATGGATCCACCCGTGTGGTGACTACCCTTAGCACGGGCAGCCTTTGCCTTCTCATACTTGGCCTTACAGGCCGGAGTGTCCATCTTCTTCTTCATCTTCTCCCAGAATTCATCCTTCAACCACTCCTTGCGAGGAGAGATATTTAGTGTAGCCAACGCCTTCTGGTCATTGACCATATCCCTCGACCTCTTGCTGACGACGGACTTGTAGCACTTCCGAATCGCCTGATCTCTGTGCGTCGGCCACCAGTATAACTTCTGCAAATAAGGACAAATAAAAATAAATGAGCAAATATTTAAGAAATATTGTAAACAAAGACGATATTATTTAGACATACCTCAAGCATCTCGAGCCAAATATATCGTCTATCAACTGGAATGTCCCCGAAGTTCAGATAGGGACCACGGAATTGACGATGCATCAACTCGCCCAAATCTCTACCAGCCTGGACCGGAAAGAACCTGGAATAAATAAAAAAAAGTTTGATTAGACAATAAATAGTATGAATAAATGTGTCTACTAACAATTATATACTTACGATGTTCCATCGGCACACAGCTCAGGACGAGTGATGTTGGCTGGCCGCTCTGGTAGAGTAGGAGGGTCTTCAAATCTTGGTCGACGTATGTACACTCCACGGTCGACCAAAAGGCCTGGATATGGGTTCGTCGCAGTAGGAGCGACAGGTGTAGTCTCCGGTGTAGAAGATGGGGCACCAGCACCGGTATGAGTAGATGTTGAAGGAATATCAGGGCTAGCTTCGTCGATCGAAAAACAAGTGAATGGCGGAGATAAGCCATCCTACTCATCAACCAAATTGTCCTCGCTAACTCCTCTACTATCTGCACCCAGGAGTACTAGGAAGAGCAGGAGGGCGGATCGACCCAGATCCTCGACGTCGTGTACGGCCTCGTCCCGCCATATGTAAATCTGAAAGGAATAAAAAATGATGTAATTATACAAATAATCAATGCAAATCTAATATAAATTAAATAAAGGTGTGTTGATATAAATAATCAATGCAAAACTAATAGATAATATGTACTAATCTTCTTCATCTTCTTCATAATCTGAATCTACTTCATCTTCAACTTCTTCATTTTCACTATCATTTCCACTTTCACCTTCATTTTCAAATTCTTCCTCCTCATCTGATACGTCCCTTTCACTTTCACCTTTTCTAACTTGCACAATGTCAATACAATATTCTCCTCAAGTTCAAACATATGTTGTACCGTTAACTTACTTGAACACAAATCTCTAAAGAATATAGATAACTCGGCTAGCGGACCCCATACTTGAGAAGGCAACGTGTCTCTCAGAGCACCAAGATATGATAACAAACCATTTAACGAGAATTAGAACAAAGTGTGTGTGTGCGCCAAGATATGATAACAAACCATTTAACCAGAATTAGAACAAGTGTGTGTGTTTGTGTGCCAAGATATGATAACATACCATTTAACCAGAATTGGCAAACAAAGAATACTAAGGTTAATCACTCATGTGTGTGTAAGTATTAAGAATGATAAATTTCTAAGTAATGCTGCATTCTGTGTCGATTTGATCAGGCGACAGCAGAAAGAAGGGCCAAGCAATTAGGAGGTTCGTGTCAGGATCAAGTGTAGGTGCAGAATGATCTACAGGATCGTTCTCATTCGATGAGCCAATAAGGATACTTAAGTAAGTGTAGGTACTTCTAATTTTCGTCATCTTTCGGTGAGAAATCAATTTTGGTATCATGATACTTAAGTGTTTTCTGATCTCTGTGCTGGAGTCTGTTGATCAAACTATTATGATGTAATAACTGTTGAAAAAAGTGTGGTTAATTCATATGCAACTAAGTTTTGTTTTTTTCTTCATCTCAACAAAGTTCTTTTACAAACCATCAAGTGTTTTTCAAGTGATAAATACATAATATTCTGAATCATTAGTATGATTGTTGTTCAACTCTCTTTTTTAGGAGAACCAAGATCTCAACTTGCTTAATCAAGAACACAATGAATGGAAAGAGGAATATGTATTATCCTCTAGTCTTATTTTCCTAGTTTTCTTTTAATTATCTTCTCTCCGTGTTAAGGTAATACTCAAATTTGTACTATGATATTTACACTGATGATTTTGTCACCATCAAGTTCAGTTGGATTTATGTTGTGACGACATGTTTTATTATAATTCATTCGTCAACCATAAACTTCACTTTCACAAGTTGACACATATTTCTTCATGAAACTTACAATTTTGTCTTCCTGGATATTAAACAGAGCACACAAGAGCATGTCAGCTATTACTTCATGATAACTCAAAGAAGGCAGCTATTGAATTTGAACTGAAGAAAATAGAGGTTCGTAACTTCTCTTTCAGTTATCTTTTATCCCTAGAAATTGAATGGAAATAGTATGGCACTTGTCTGAGTATTCAAAGATGTTGGAAGCCTTCTATGTACTTATCGAGGTCACAAGATTGGAAAAGTCAGTCAGATGCATAAATTTTCCTTATCATAATAACCCATACCTATCCAAAAAATAACAAGAACCTTAATTTTACATAAAAAGTACGCTTTGATGATCATCAGCCTTGTGTCCCCTTTCTTATTTGGGCTACCTATTTGATATCTTTTGATTAATTGTAGAATGGATGTAGTGAGCTAGAATGTACATGGAAATGCTGATGTGGTTGAATTATGTCCTCATTCTCCTTTCTACTACATTTTTGTCGCTACTACCTACACTTTAGAGGAATGTGATCGGTCATCCGAAAGCATATCACTCTTCTCCGCTTACAATTATTATTAACTAATTTTATCATATAGTATCTCTCATTTTGCTGCATTTCTTACTTTTTTGTGGAATTTAGCTACAATGCACTAAATGAGTACGATATTGAGTTTTGCATTATTTGATGGTCAAAACTAATAAGTTTTAATCAATTTTTGTCTAAGAAAAAATGGAATTCTGTTTCCAAACTTTGATTTGTACGCCAAGTGTTTGCTAAAGGTTTCTTAAAGAAATCTGCGTTTGACTCCTTCCTTTTGAGTCGGTTTCAGTGAAAAGTTTGGAATTTTATTGTTGTGCCGAAAAGTTGCAAACTTGCTATGTAAGCAGAGCATTCCTGTTAAGATTTTGCACTGGTGGCTTTCTTCAGCCAGTTTTGGCGACAAGTTAGGAGCTTTACTGCTCCCATCAACCATTTCAATGAATGTATTGCATTTATTTTATTTCTGGTTATTGTGGCAGAAATTTCGAACTTTGGCATGCAGGCGAAGTGCTTGATGGTATTCCTGTTAACATTATGCAACCGGTTGCTTCTTTGAGCTAGTTTTCACTGAGAAGATTGGATATTTAGTCTAGACATGCCAACAAATGTATTATTTTATTTTTTTGTGTGGTTGTGGTGCCCCTTAATAATCTACACATGATGGCTTCTTTAAGCTGGTTTTGTTGAGGAGTTTGTAGATCTAGTATACCCATCTTGACAAATCATATTGTTTTAGCTTATTGTGGAAAAAGTTTTAAATTGTTTGACAGTACTCCTCTAAGCAATCTACATTTAGTGGCTTGTTTGATCTAGGTTTCGTACAAGTTTGTAACTATAGCTCTCTCATTTTGTTTGTTACTTTTCTATATTGTCACCTGTTGGAATGTTGATTTTATGTTGAGACCTCAATTGTGAACTTAAAATTTATAGAAGGTGATTTAGCATCTGTTCTGACTATTTATAACATGAATTTATCCAACATTATAGAAACACCTGTTCTGACTATGAGGGTGATTTAACATCCTATTATTATTATTTTTTTTTTTTTTGCAGAAAGCAGAGAACATTAGAAGGACTAACCAATTCCCTGATATTAACCAATTTTATGAAAATATTTATTAGCACAGCGTATAACATGACTTCTTTTGTACAAACATTATATTCCTATTATGGCTTTGTTTTTGTATCTTTATCCCATTTTCCTGATTTCTTTTGTTGTATTATCACAATATAGACCTTACTATATTGTGGTTTTAGGTTCATCCTGCAGGCCTCAATATCAGCAGACCTTCTCCTATTATAAGTAGCCTAACAACTGCAAGTGCATAGGTTCAAATTAAAATCTAGTGAACTCTGAAATTAGTAACAACACGTAAAGATTTTAATTGTGTAAAAAAATGTTATCATTTGGTTCAGAAATGGCTATACGTGTGTGCAGTTTCTATTTTGTTTACATACGAAGATGTCAAAAGATTGTTGAAACCTTGCTTTCCTTTGCTTCTAATATGGTGTCATTGTGAAGGTTATTAATCATCAAGCTTATGATAAAAAAACAGATGTATTCAGCTTTGCAATTGTTCTTTGGGAGTTAGCAACATCAAAGGTATAATTCGACTATGCACCTCTTTCATCTTTTAATCTAATTAGCTAGGTTGATTGATTTTTGTTAGCGATAACTTGGTCTTGGACTTCATATGTTAAACCCGAGGTTGGGTCGGGCTTGGGCTAGGCTTATGATTCATCATCGGGTTGGGCTCGGGTTGACCTTAAGCCCAACCCAACCCGCCCGAGTAGCACCCCTAAGATTTGTCATAGATGAAATCTAAAAAATTGACCTGATATAAGCTAAGCTAGCATTAATTTTATATTGAAGCGCATACATGCTTTAATTTTATTTAACTGCAGGAAAAGCATGTTATTTTGTAATATGTCAAGTTTTAGAATATTCGAAGTTACTGCATTTTGTTCATCATTTTTTCACTGATTTGTTTTTGCGTTACCTATTTGTTAAAATGGATAGTTTGTTAAAAATTGGGTATAACTGATAGCAATACCACATGATGCATCTCTGTCTTATTTATGAAAAATATAGTTAATTTGGTTTCCTGTGTGTGTACGTTAAGCATATGTGCATCCAGGAACTGCTTGTGTTGCAGAAAACTACATGCTATAATTGCAGTTTGGTGAGTGCAGGGAGAGTTGAAGGTGCAGCAACAATAGTTGCATAGCAAGGTTGCAATAATATGCATAATGTGTAACTACAGAAATTGCAGCAAGTAGCAGCAGTAGAATTCTGCAATTCTGGACTGAAATGCAGCGTCCAGTGTGGACAGAACAAACAATTCCTGTAGTAGAGTTGTGTGTGTGTGTGTGTGTGTGTGTGTGTGTGTAGGAAAAAATAACTGTACATAATTTAAAGGTACACAAGTAAGACCTGTGTCCAGTATGTGTATCTAGGAAGATTTGGTTAGGGCTGTGTACACAGGAACTGGATTGCAGATGCATTTTCTGCTATATTTAGTATGTGTGTTCCTGTAAATTTCGTGAGGGTGTATAGCAGTATGAAATGCAATTGGAGTGCAGTATTGGTGTTGTAGAATATGTAAACAGCAAGGTGTAGGCAATTTGTTGTAAAGTACAGGATCATGAATGGGGAAATGGTATGGGAAGTGTTTGAGTGCATAGCAAACGTTGTTAGTGTCTAGGGAATTTTTGTATATGTGATGTAGGTTGGGGCCAGTGTGGGCAGAAACAACAGGGTAAAGTATCAATCATAGGTACCTGTGTAACCACTGAGTTGTCCTTTTACCATGAGTTAATCATATTAATATTTGTTTAGGCATTTTTTCCACTTTTATTAATTTTTATTTTTATTTGCCGGTCTGGCTTCAAAAGTATTTTGGGTTCATTTTGCGGATGAGGGAAGATCTAAATGATGTAAAGCATTTTGTATTCATTTTGTAAACAATAGGAGATGTGATTATTAATGTAAATCTTTTTGTATACGTCTAATGATGTAAAGGATTTTTAGTTCATTTTGTAGAAGCTCAATGATGTAGTATACTTGATTTTATTTTATAATCAATTAGATATACGTTTAATGATGTATTATAAACACTAATCTTTTTTTTTGCTAATGCAATACTACAAACGCAATTGAATTTATATAGTTATAAATGGATTTTGTTATATATGTATTTTAATTGTATGTTTTATAGGTGGAACATGGTAATAATAATTTCATACTAATTAGCACAATTGTTATTACTTTTTGGGATGGACGTGTAATTGTCATAAAAATGAACTATATTCTTTTGTGACCATTTTCAATCTGATCTTCAATTTTTAGGATGACTTTTATTCGTCACAAATATTTATATTTTGGGATGGTTTAATAATCCGTCATAAAAATACAATAATTCAGACACTTTTGGGACGGTTAATTTTTTCGACCCTAAAATCCAATTAGGACGGCTTTTTCTGTCCCCAATTTTTTTGCCACGCCACCCTAATAGCACTGTTTCAATCCGTCCTAAAATTCGTCCCAAACTGTAATTTAGGACGATTTAGATACTTTTTAACACGAATTTTAGCCATCCCAAAAGGTTACTTTTTTTGTAGTGTTCATTTTTCTCTTGATATCCATCACCGTATTAAAGATGTTGTCGAATACACTTTTCTCAATATGCATGACATCAAGATTGTGTCTTAGAGATTGTCCTTCCAATAAGGTAAGTCCCAAAAGATACTTCGCTTCGTCCAATTATGGCTATGTCCAAATCCTTCTAAGTGATGGCCTGATCTCGGATCTTCCTTTACAGTCGGTAAATCCTCTACCTCTGCCCAAATGATATCTCCAATCAATCTCAACAGGGGAGGAGTTAGTTCCTGTTTACCAACTCTAAAGGCATCCTTGTTCCTTCTCCATGGATGGGACATAGGAAGGAACTAACGATGGCAATAAAAAAAATAAGCTTTTCCTCCATTCTGAAGGCGGAATGCCTTACTCTTTTCTATACATATCGGACAAGACAAAATACCATGAGTACTCCACCAAGATAACATTTCATATGCTGGGAAATCATTGATGGTCCATATCAATATCGCTCTCATCTGAAAGTTATGCTCCATCGATA
Organism: Iris pallida; assembly: GCA_029216955.1. Lineage (NCBI taxonomy): Eukaryota > Viridiplantae > Streptophyta > Magnoliopsida > Asparagales > Iridaceae > Iris > Iris pallida. Next base: position 1,645,821 of record JANAVB010014796.1, read on the forward strand.
TATCATACGTTTGAACGCCGAACTGCCATATTTGTTTCAAGCTCGTCCACCAGTGGCTGCAATTTGATATCGATGCTCTTCTTTGGATTTTTTGGACCGGGTATAATAAGCGTCAAGAACATATAAGCAGCCTTCATGCACATCCACGGTGGTAGATTATAAGGGGTCAAAATTACAGGCCAACAAGAGTACTGAGCCCCCGACTAGTCCGAAACGAGTGAATCCATCAGAACATAAAGCCAGCCGAACATTTCTTGGCTCTACAGCAAATCCAAGATGACATCGATCAAAATGCTTCCATGCCTCTCCATTAGATGGATGAGATAATTCTTCTTCATCCATCTTCCTCTCTTTACTATGCCATGTCATGTGTTCTGCAGTATTCGAGGACATATACATCCTCTGTAGCCTCTTTGTGATCGAAAAAAACTGCATGTATTTGTAGGTGTGCGACCTTGCTCGTGCAGTTGATTTTCCTTTGCCCCGAATGGGCTTGTACCGGTCCTCATGACAGAAAATACATTTGTCTTTATTATTGTTCTTCTTGTAGTATAATATGCAGTCGTTTCGGCAACAATAATTTTTTTGTAACCTAATCCGAGTTTTCATATCATCATCTTCGACTCGTAAAATTTTTTGGCAAGTCTTTTGCTCCTTTTGGCAGCAACTCTCTAACAAACTGAATTATCGGGTCATAGCATTCTTGCGGTAAGTTAAAATTAGACTTGAGGTTCAACAACCGTATCACCACCGACAGAATAGAATGAGAATCACAACTCGGATATAACGGAGTATCGGCAGGATTGAACATATCATAGAACTCTTTTGCAATAGGATTCGGATCCTCCGGATCAAAACTTGGACCGGCACAAGCCGCATCAAATACCAACTCACGTGCTAAGTTTTGATGCCGATATTGGAAGTGGTCTCCAAGAGTGGGGTCTTCCACCTCTGTATTGAAGAAGGACTGATATTATGGAACCAAATGTTCTCCTTGAGCCGTCCACTCGTTGTAGTTCGGTACGAAATCCTTCTTATAGAGGTGCTCTTTCACGAGATCTACCACTTTGAATGGTATATTACGACAATTGACACAAGGGCACTTTATGAGCCTTTCGTCTATGAAATAAGGTTGGCTACTGGCGTATCTCAGAAATTCCTCGACGCCCTGCCTTGAAATCATCCGTCAAACCAATCTTGCTCTCATGTCGTCGATTATACATCCACGAACGGTCAACTAAATATCGACTCATTCTTCAAACCACTTCTGCACCATGTACCATATATTGGATAAATACAAGTAAAAATTAATTTACTACCTAATTCCAAAGGGTATCGATATTGAAATCGGTATCAGACAATTCCTATGAGTATTGATATCGAAATCGGTATGATCAGACAATTCCTATGAGTATCGATATCGAAATCGGTATCAGACAATTTATATGAGTATCGATATCGAAATCGGTACCATACCATTCCTATGAGTATCGAGAAGGAGATAGGTATTGGACGTACTAGATCGGTATAGGCCATATCCGATAGGTAACTATCGTATCGGATTAGTATCGGTCGTATCCGATTGTTATCGACCTTGAGATAGGTATCGCTTTTGATCCGATTGGTATCGATCGTATCCAATTTTGTAACTATCGGAAGATATGTAATAAATTTCATATTCCGATACCGTGTCAACCTATATGAATACCTAGAGCTTGATGATTGGCCTTCATCGCTTTAATTATAGAATGTTTTGATCTCTCTTCTTTATAATCTATTATTGGGCTCTTATAATTTTTGCGATCAAATGTGCCATAAATTTTTTCGATCCAATGTGCCCTAAATTTTAAATTTTTTATATAGAATTTTTGCGATCCATTGTGCCCTAAAATTTAAATTTTCTAAATAAACAATCTAACTCCAAATTCAAATCCATGCCACCAAATTTTCAAAAGAAATTAATGAAACAAATATAAATTAAATTGGGGTTATACCTGCGGTCGAAGAGGAGGAGGAGGGGGTCTATGGCGCTGCTGGGAGAACGGGGGGGGTCTGTAGTCGCCGGGGAATGTGGGTCGCGTGCCTGAACGGGGGGGGAGGGGTTTGCGCCGTCGTTCGACAGAGAATTAGAGGAGGAGGAGGGGGCTGTCATGAAGGAGGATGAGGGGCGACTGCCTAGGAGGGGGCAGAGGCCGGTGAAGGAGGGGTCGACCGCTGGGTTGGGGGAGTGAAGGAGGAGGAGGAGGAGGAGGAGGGGTCGAGGCCGGTGAAGGAGGAGGAGGTTGGGGTTGGAGGAGTCGGGGTCAGAGGATTTGGGGGGCAAATTTTCAGGTGAAAATTTTAGAATGAGAAAGAAGGGGTTAACATTTCACTTTTACTCGTATCCAGCGACGGAATAGTTCGTCGCCAATCAGTCAGTAAAAATACATTGACGAATTTGGGACGAAAATGGCGACGTCTTCTTATACTGTAATTTACATAACAGATCAGTAGCTATTCAGTCGGTAATCCGTCACTGATTAGCGACGAATTAACTAGCATCGGTAAGTTTCGTCGCTAATTAACATTATTTTTTTAGTGATCATATTCCATAGAAAATAATATATCTCATTTAACATCCAAAGAACGATCAACTACGGGTGTACTCAAGAATTTTTCTTTGTCTATATGTCATGACCCACACCCGATGTAAGGGTACAAGAACATGGGTATGTCCAGCCTACGTCACAGCATCGATGTAGAATGATGTCTAGGTCATCATTACTAACTAATACATCTCACACAATAATTTATGAAACATATCAATAATATCTCAACTCCATATGGAGGACAAGATGATAATACTCGTACTTAATCACAATAAACTATAAGAAAGACGAATGGTACGATAATGACATAATAGACATGAAATGATAATCCAAGAGAAGTCTAGAAGCATAACATAACCCAAATCCACATCCAGAGTCTATTAGTTTAACTATCTCAAAATAAAAGTCTCGAAAATAATAACATCTCAATATATCAAAAGCTGGGGACAAATCAAGTACTATAGCTAAACTAACTCAGTCGCTACTGGTGGTGTCTCCTCTGGAACTAATCTCTTCTGAGCCAAAGTCGCCAAGTCTACTACTATTACATAATCTAAAAAATATATCCAGTCAGGATTGGAGCGAAGCACACATCTGATAACAGTTCCAGTTAATAAAGACTATGTAACATTAAATAGAGAGAATATACAAGATAATAAAACATGTTCAAGAATATAACAAGATATGAGATATAATATAAGTAAATACATGAGTAAGAAATATCATGTACAAGAATCAAGAATAAACTATCTAAGTGAGTGAGCACTAGTTTCAACATGTGATAGGCTTGGAAACTTGTACAAGGATAATGGTCTAGTTAATCATATGTGTGGTGTATGATCAACACTCACAAGGAACAAGATATGCACAGGGTAGGTATGATCACATATCTGTACTAATACTTCTCGTCCATGACTGGTATAGTGGATCCAACCGTGGTACATTACGGTACGGGATTCTATGAGAAGGTAGCTAGTACCCTCTAGAATCAATGTTCGTACAAGTACAAGAACACCAACAAGGCTTGCACAAGATATACAAAGAATAACATCTCATGACAGAATATGAAATACCAATCCATGTAACCATGTGTCAAGAACTCAAGAATATCTACACTAGATACAAGAAACATATAATATATCATAAACAAAAAATTATCAGAGAATGTACTCGTCTGGAATCCGGGATGAAGTATTGTAACTCCACTTTCTTAATTTTAGAGAATTAAAATAATTTTCTAATAATAATAAGACTAGTTGTAAATAATAAATATTTTTTATTATACTTTTGGAGGGAAATTAGTTAGAGCAGGAAATATTTTTTTAAATTTTGAAAGTTTGTTAGAACAAACTTGGGCCCACTCTTCCTAACTGATTTTTACCAAGTTCTGCAAATAGTGAAAAGGAAGAGGGGATTTATATAAAATTCCTAGGCGGGAGGGACCCATACAAAATATTTTCAGAGCGGAGGGGGGGGGGGGTTGTGCAAAATGCACATCTTTCCTTTTATAATCTGAGTGAGGAAGAGGGAGAATCATTCAACATTTTCTCCAAATTCCTTCTGTTCTCGTCCCAAGCGCGAGCCTAGCCCTAATTTCTCGAGCGGCGACGGCAGCCATGGGGGAGACGACGACGATTTCTTCTCCGACGACTAGCTTCTCCGGCATTGGCGCACGAAGACCGAGGATCGCCCGATCTCCTCCAGAAGTCGGTAAATTTGCTTCCTCGGTGGCGCACGCAACCGTTCTGGCAACTCCTTTTCATCCTCGATCGGCGACTAGCCACTCCGGCAGCGGCGATTGAGGTTCCACACCTTCTCTAGCAACTGCGATGTCAGGGATCCTTCGTTCGACGACTTCGAGCCTTCATACTCGATCGGCGACAGCGATCGCACGATTTCCTCTCCAGCGATCGTTATTCTCTTTGCGGCAGTCGACGACTGGACGAACTCCTCAGCCGACGTTTTCCCTAGCTATCACTCTGATCTCTCGGTAAGTCGGTTTGACCTCTCTTGAATTATTCAGAATATAGAAATAGTTAATCTGTTCTTGATTAATTTCTCTCTGTGATCGCATCGTAGCAATTCTTTAGCGATATCGACCGGATCGATCGATCGAGTTAACGATCGATAGATATTTAATCTTTGATTCGATGAAGCTTTCGATATTTTTATGTTCTTAATTTTGAATTGAGTCTTGTCGTGATCACCAGGCATTCGAGGAAATCCCTCTAAAGAGTCCTGGACCCCTTGGAGCTTGAATAGGACACGGGGAGTTTGGTATCGGTTCATGAAGACATAGGTATAGTCTCCTCCTTATTGCTTCTTTATATCTGTTTCAATTTTTGTATGACGAAGGGACTGGGCAGGATTGTGACAGGGATATGGGGGTTGTGTCCGAGAGTTGGATGTGTCCATGAGTTATGCGTGTCCTGCAGTAGTTGTGTCTAGTGTGCGGTTGGCGTTGGGGTCGTTTGGTACTGGAGGCTAGCATTGGCACGGGCATATGCCTTGACTATTGGGGCTCTGTACTTGAGGGTTGGACTGCATGTGATTCTTGTAGATTTGTTGTTTTTCTGAGATTCTTGATTTGTATAAATCTGTAGTTTTTATTATATTTTGCTAAGTTTTGATCTGTTGATTTGGACTCTGCTGGGTTTAGCCTGGGCTTATATTATACTGTAGGGATTTTATTTTGTGGTGCTATAGGCCATTTCTGTGATAACTTGGGAAACACGCTAATTATACTCTCAATCTGTGGGTCATGTGAATAGATTCCCTGGGGTGTGTTAGTATGATAGGAACCTGCTATGGTTTGAATGTCAAAAATGGGTTGTGGATAGACTTTTGCTTTACAGCTTTAAGAACATTTGATTGTGTGGAACTGTCGAGTTGAATGTTGGGTAACCTTGAGTTCAAGCAGGAGGTAGCTGTTATGGCTGGTATTGCCTTGGGCCGGGGATTGTAGTTATATTTGCATTTTATGGGTTTTGTTATAAAATGGTAATGTTGAGAGTGTTTCAACATGATGTTATAGGTATAGTTTTGGCCAGGTCGCTCCTTGATTTCAGAAGGAATGACCTGGATATGAGTCCTCTTGCTTGCAGATTAATAGATAAGAAGGGGGACGTGTTGGATGATGGATTAGCAGAAGCGATGAAGGGTTCTTTCCTAAATGTAAAGCCATGTTGGGCTGGCCTGGCCTGGAAGGCTCTAGTTAAATTTATTATTAATAAACAAATATAGATTTTTTTCTTGATAAATATAAATCTCATAGAAGAATGCTAAAATATTTTTAAGTGTATATGTATCATAATTATTATTTTGCTAAATTATTTTAGTTACTTTAAATATTAGTTCCATTCTAATAATTAGTGATATATGGAAGCTAGGTTATATATATGAATACTTAGTTTATTGGAAGATTTGACTTATTGAATATTTAATGATATTAGAAAATGATTATTTCAAAACATAACCAACTTGTACTTAAAATAAACAGGTGGACATCCAGTTTTACTACCTACACTCGATCACCATGAGCAAGGCAAGTATACTCCTCGGACTTGTCCATTTTCTCATGTCTTGTAGATTCATTCATGTATCTCCTTGTTGACACGATGTATCACGGGATTGTCTGGTTTTATATTTCATGAGTTACTTGTGTGTGGGAGGGGAAATACTACAGATGTGTGATCAAACCTTGTTACTATTCATGTGAATAGCTTAGGCCCCGTATCGTACACGCGGGACCAAAGCCGTACCATTTCATGTTCATTGTATCTACCCAAACCGGTCACACACTCTGGATGTATTTCAATATTACACATTTCAGGATTCAGGTTGTATTTCATGTTCAGGTTGTATTTCATGTTCAAGACTCATATCATGTTTCCTGCTTTATTTTTAGTATCCATATTCAGTTTTATGTCTTGTTCTCGTTTCTTGTACTTTACATATATTTCATTTTTCTTGTTCATACCATGATGTTCATATTCATTTCCTTGGATATACTTAGCTCCACTCCTGACTAGGATATGTTACAGGTATACTTGCAGGATATTGTTCTACTTTATTGGCTAGAGCCCGAGATATTAGCTGAGCAGGATGAGACTTAGCTTGAGGCTTCAGGTTTAGACTGTTTTGCTTACTCCTAGATATTGTTCTTAGAATTCACAGTGTAGTTCATTCTTGTTGTCTCTTGTACTTTTATGATATTATGATCGGTAGATTTCTGTGATCATTCTGGGAACGTTTTATAGATGCTGTGATTGTATATATTCAAGTTTATCTAGTTAGATTTTCCTAGAGATTGGTTCAGCTTACTTCATCGTGTCGAACGATGAAGGCTGGGCGTGTCCAATTATTTGGGAGCGGGATCGTGACATGTTTTTAGTGGTGGTCCATGCAGGTCTATCCTAATGGTACCTAGGTCTTAGCGTACTATTGGGGAACTTGATTACACTAGGGAAACTTGATCACAACATAGGAAAAATTGGAAATAAGGGTATATCAGGTGTATTGATATCAATAAACACTTGTTGTTTTAGGATTAGGACATTTTAACAGTTTTTTGTTTTTTAGATAGTTCAAAAGCATGCAACACCAGAACAGTTGATCCACCTACACATGAGGGTTTCGAGCCTCCACTACTTTCTATCGCCCTACTATCCCCATGGGTAGTACGCAGTTGACGGAGACGTTTCAAGAGTTCCTTGACACCAGTAGGTCGTCCTTTTCTAATTCAGACTTGCAAATACATTTCCCGAGCTAGAGAGGACTTTCGACTTCCAGACTCTCAGACCTTTGGACTTTCACGACATCGAGTGCATACTTTGCACCGAGAAGTATATCAAGACCCTGGAGCAGCCACTGAAGATCATCCAAGTCCTTGAGGAACCGACTCCTCTGAAGATTGGAGCCACCAATCAGGAGATCCAGAATGTAGCACAGACAATAGGACACAACGGAAAGCTGAAGCTCAGGAGGAACATGAAAACTTATGATGAATATAGCAACTACTGTGGATCCGTAAAGCGTCGCCACACTCAGACAACGCTTCTTCAGCCTAGCGGGAGATTCAGATTCAGATTCAGCCGGCGATCATTTGTATTTTCTGCCGCAGCTCAGGACACCACTACGAAGAGTGCCGCAAAAGACGAAGGCTATGCTTGTACTACGGATCGCCTGCCCATCAAGTCAAGGATTGTCCAGAGACCGTTGATCACACTGTCCAAAGATAAGCACTAAGGAGCATCAGGACTACAGTAAGGGGACCCACCTCTCCAGATTCCGCAATCACATGGAGCATTACCGCAAGGACCAGTCTACGTCAGGAAAGTTGAAGAAGGTTAGAGAGATTTCCGTCTCGGAGGAATACTGAAGATAGACTAAAGACAGAAGATTTCTTTTGCATGGTTGGGAAAATCATGTATCTTGATCAGCAATCCAGTCTTTCCTTAAATTTCTTTAGCATCTAGACCGTTTCTTGAAACTTCTAGTTTTCTATTTTGGAACCTTGGTTGACATTCGAAACATATTTCGAGATATTGTTTCCTATTCGTTGATTGATACTCCTCCATCCATTCTTCGTAACCTTGCTTTCTTTTTGAGATTCTACTCAAGAATTTTGTTTCCTATTCAGAACTAGTTACAATTTATAAATTTTGTTTTCTTCCCGAGGTTCAGTTTTCTATGCGGGGCTTGTTGGAATTTGATTTTTATTCAATATTTGCTTCTATTCACCATCGTTTAAAAGTTTTCTTTCAAATCTAAGGTCTTGACATATTTTCTATATAAGATTTCTTTTCCTATTCATGGCTTGTTTCCTGTTTGAGAAATTGTTCTGATCACCACTTCGTTTCGATCTTGTTTCCTATTTGAGTTATCGCTTGTTTCATGGATACTTGTTTCCTATTCACCCAGTGTTTCTCTTTCCCTATTTCGTAACTTAATTCCATTCAAGATTTTAAGATCATGTTTCCTATTTTCGAGACTTTGTTTTCGTTCATAATTTTGTCTCATATTCAAGATTTTCCAGACTTTGAAACTTCAGTTCCTACTCGTGACTCGTTGAGACCGTGTTCCCTATTCGATACCTTGTTTCCTCGTCAAGATTTCCTATTCGAGATTTTATTTTGAGACTTCTATCCTATTGGAGGTTGTTTTCCTTCGAGATTTTGTCTGAGACTTCGCGGTTATTCGGGATATTATTGAACCATGTTCCCGATACGAGATTTTATTCCTTATTTTGAGACCTTGTCCTCTATGGATACTTTGCTTCTATGCTACTTTTGAGACTTCGTTACATATTCAAGATTACGTTCCAAATATGGGATCTTGTTACCATCCTGGTCTTCATTTGAGATTTTGGTTACTATTTGAAGCTTTGTTTCCTGTTCGAGATTTAAAAATCTCCTTGTTTGTTCCTTTTAGTACCGCTACTCCTTGTCGGATCTTCTGTTGCTTCTTAGTACCTAGTGAAACTTCTTATTTTGTAAAGGACATATAACATCATGATTTAGAACTTGTATTGGATTACCATAAACCCTTTGGAAATTCCATGGACAAGGTTGAGAGAATATTCGACTATCTATTATGACGTGGCAGTTGTGCACTACAGCCATTATCTGGATTATGAAGACTGAGGATTCACTGCTGCCAGCAGCGCACTAGCGAGGCATGAATTCTAAGTTGAAGTAATTTCAGACATTTATAGGTTTTCGGGTATTATTGAGGCTTTATCCTAAACTCTTCATATTTAGATCTCTTGAGTTGCTTCGTTAATAATTGTTTGAAAATGGATAAATTTGATATGTTATCCGGTAACATATTGTTATTTAAGTCATGGAACCGAAAGTTCACTACAGCCAGACATACACTGGCGGGGCAGGGATTCTAAGTAAAGTGACTTCAAATATCTATATGTTCTTGGATATCATGGAGACTATATTCCCTTTTTCATATGATTATTGGTTTTCGAGAATCACAAGTCCTTGCACGTTTATCCTGATTTGATACTATAATTCCTGAGTATTTCGTACGTTTCCTCAATCAACCCTTGCTAATTTCCCTTCTAGCATTTTATCATTAGATCATTGATTTCCTCAAAAATTATACATTGCCAGATTTTGATTCCATACTTTGTTTGTCTATCTGACCATGATTTTTTATCTTGTCCTAGTCCACTTGTGTTAAACTATCGATTTTTTTATCGTACTTAATAGTTTGTGTCTTCATAATTTTGCTCCTCTAAGTTGTAATTGAAACTTCATTCCATCTCGTGTCTATTTGATTATTGATCATTGTTAGATCGTGTTATTTCAACTTCTTATGTGTAATTATCGTACTTGGTCTCAAGGCTCAGGGCGTCGCAGAGTTGCACAGGATCGGCAGAAGCACTGGGCAGACAGTAGCAGACGACCGTTAGAGTTCACAATTGGAGATATGGTGTTCCTGAAGATCCCACCAACCAGAAGCGCCATTCGTTTCAGCAGAGGCGGGAAGCTCAGCCAGATACATTGGGCCTTCGATGAGACGGCGCTCATTGGCGAGGTGGCATACCGACTTGCACTTCCTGCTAGCTTGGAGGGAGTACATGACGTCTTTCACGTGTCCCAGCTTCGACGCTACATTCCAGATCCGAGCCATATGGTAGACTATCCAGAGCTAGAGGTGGGTCTGAGCTTGACCTACGAGGAGTAGCCAGTGGAGATCCTTGATCGGAGGGAGAAGCGCCTGCGAAACCAGACTATTCCACTTGTTCGCATCATGTGGAGACACCACTATCCGGGAGAGTCTACATGGGAGCGCGAAGATGAGATGCGAGAGCGCTATCCTAGCTTGTTTGCTTGATTGTATTCTTGTGTTCGAAAATTCTATTTTCAATAAATGACTTGTGTTTGAATCTTTTTGTGATTTGAGATTTACTTTGTGGGTCTTTGAATTTCGCGGACGAAATTTTTCAAGGGGGAGAGATTTGTAACTCCACTTCCTTAATTTTAGAGAATTAAAATAATTTTCTAATAATAATAGGACTAGTTGTAAATAATAAATATTTTTGAATTATACTTTTGGAGGAAAATTAGTTAGAGCAGGAAATTTTTTTTTAAAATTTGAAAGTTTGTTATAACGAACTTGGGCCCACTCTTCCTAACTGATTTTTACCAAATTCTGCAAATAGTGAAAAGAAAGAGGGGATTTATATAAAATTCCTAGGCGGGAGGGATCCATAAAAAATATTTTCGGAGCGGGGGGAGGGGGGGGGTTGTGCAAAATGCACATCCTTTCCTTTTATAATCTGAGTGAGGAAGAGAGAGAATCATTCAACATTTTTTCCATATTCCTTCTGTTCTCCTCCCAAGCGCGAGCCTAGCCCTAATTTCTCGAGCGGCGACGACAGCCATGGCGGAGACGACGACGATTTCTTCTCCGACGACTAGCTTCTCCGGCATCGGCGCACGAAGATCGAGGATCGCCCTATCTCCTCCAGAAGTCGGTAAATTTGCTTCCTTGGTGGCGCACGCAACCATTCCGGCGACTCCTCTTCATCCTCGATCGGCGACTAGCCACTCCGACAGCGGCGATTGAGGTTCCACACCTTCTCCGGCGACTGCGACGTCAGGGATCCTTCGATTCGACGACTTCGAGCCTTCATCCTCGATCGGCGACAGCGATCACACGATTTCCTCTCCGGCGATCGTCGTTCTCTTTGCGGCGTCGACGACTGGACGAACTCCTCAGCCGACGTTTTCCCTAGCTATCACTCTGATTTCTCGGTAAGTCGGTTTGACCTCTCTTGAATTATTCGAAATATAGAAATAGTTAATCTGTTCTTGATTAATTTCTCTCTGTGATCGCATCATAGCAATTCTTTAGCGATATCGATCGGATCGATCGATCGATCGAGTTAACGATCGATAGATATTTAATCTTTGATTCGATGAAGCTTTCGATATTTTTATGTTCTTAATTTTGAATTGAGTCTTGTCGTGATCACCAGGCGTTCGATGAAATCCCTCTGAAGAGTCTTGGACCCCTTGGAGCTCGAATACGACACGGGGAGTTTGGTATCGATTCATGAAGACACAGGTACAGTCTCCTCCTTATTGCTTCTTTATATCTGTTTCAATTTTTGTATGACGAAGGGACTGGGTAGGATTGTGACAGGGATATGGGGGTTGTGTCCGAGAGTTGGATGTGCCCAAGAGTTATGCATGTCCTGCAGTAGTTGTGTCCAGTGTGCGGTTGGCGTTGGGGTCGTTTGGTACTGGAGGCTAGCATTAGCGCGGGCATATGCCTTGACTATTGGGGCTATGTACGTGAGGGTTGGACTCCATGTGATTCTTGTAGATTTGTTGTTTTTCGGAGATTCTTGATTTTTATAAATCTGTAGTTTTATTATATTTTGCTAAGTTTTGATATGTTGATTTGGACTCTGCTGGGTTTAGCCTGGGCTTATATTATACTGTAGGGATTTTATTTTGTGGTGCTATAGGTCATTTCTGTGATAACTTGGGAAACACGCTAATTATACTCTCAATCTGTGGGTCATGTGAATAGATTCCTTGGGGTGTGTTAGTATGATAGGAACCTGCTATGGTTTGAATGTCAAAAATGGGTTGTGGATGTCAAAAATCGAGGTCTGTGAAGGAGGAGGAGGTTGGGTTGGGGTTGGGGTTGGAGGAGTCGTGGTCAGAGGATTTAGGGGGGGGAATTTCAGGTAAAAATTTTAGAATGAGAAAGAAGGGGTTAACGTTTCACTTTTACTCGTGTCCAGCGATGGAATAGTTCGTCTCCAATCAGTCAGTAAAAATACAGCGACGGATTTAGGACTGGAAATAGCGACGTCTTCTTATACTGTAATTTACGTAAAAGATCAGTAGCTATTCAGTCGGTAATCTATCGCTGATTAGCGATGGATTAACTAGCGTCGGTAAGTTTCGTTGCTAATTTATATTATTTTTGTAGTAATCATATTCCTTATAAAATAATAGATCTCGTTTAACATCTAAAGAACGATCGACAACGAGTGTACTCGAGAATTTTTCTTTGTCTCTATGTCATGACCCACAGCCGATGTAAGGGCACGAGAACATGGGTACGTACGGCCTACGTCGCAGCATCGACGGTAGAACGATGTCTAGGTCAACATTACTAACTAATACATCTCACACAATAATGCATGAAACATATCAATAATATCTCAACTCCATACATAGGACAAGATGATAATACTCGTACTCAATCATAATAAACTATAAGGAAGACGAATGGTACGATAATGACATAATAGACATAAAATGATAATCCAAGAGAAGTCCAGAAGCATAACATAACCCAAATCCACATCCAGAGGCTATGAGTTTAACTATCTCAAAATAAAAGTCTCGAAAATAATAAAATCTCAATATATTAAAAGCTGGAGACAAATCAAGTACTATAGCTAAACTAACTCAGTCGCTACTGGTGGTGTCTCCTCTGGAACTAATCTCTTCTGAGCCAAATTTGCCAAGTCTACTACTATTACATTATCTGAAAAATATATCTAGTCAGGATTGGAGCGAAGCACACATCTGATAACAGTTCCAGTTAATAAAGACTATGTAACAGTAAATAGAGAGAATATACAAGATAATAGAACATGTACAAGAATATAACAAGATATGAGATATAATGTAAGTAAATACATAAGTAAAAAATATCATGTACAAGAATAAAAAATAAACTATCTAAGTGAGTGAGCACTAGTTTCAACATGTGATAGGCTTGAAAACTTGTACAAGGATAATGGTCTAGTTAATCATACGTGTGGTGTATGATCAATACTCACAAGGAACAAGATATGCACAAGGTGGGTATGATCACATATCTACAGTAATACTTTCTGTCCCTGACTGGTATAGTGGATCCAACCGTGATACGTTACGATACGGGATTTTATGAGAAGGTAGCTAGTATCTTCTAGAATCAATGTCCATACAAGAACAAGAACAACAACAAGACTTGTACAAGATATACAAAGAATAACATTTCATGACGGAATATGGAAATACCAATCCACGTAACCATGTGTCAAGAACTCAAGAATATCTACACTAGATACAAGAAACATATAATATATCATAAACGAAAAATTAAGAGAATGTATTCGCCAGGAATCCGGGATGAAGTATCAATTGTATCCGTAAATGTCAATTGATGTTTAGAGTGGTAATTATTGATATCCAAATTGAAATGTGATTTCTAAGTTGATTCTAGTTCATGAAAGTCAAACTATGTCAATACCTTGCTTCTATGGTCAAAATATGCCCGTCCCTCGTATCGAAACTTGTTCATGTTCTTCCATAGAACCCATGTCCCAGCCGTCGCCATCCTCCTCTTCTCAACCAGACGTGGGAGGCTCCACCAAATTCGAATTCTCTCCGTGAAACTAATCCCGACATTGTTTAGACCCCAGTCAAAACCAATGAGATTCCATATTTCTCTAGCTCTATCCCCTTCCGATAGGACATGGTCAATTGTTTCAACCTCCGGCTGCGAGCAACAGTGACATGCCGAGGGGATCTTATAACCCAGTCGAGCTAGGACATCATCCGTAGGAAGTTTAGATTGCAGACCACGCCACATCAGAATAGACCATTTGGTCGGCAACTTATTATTCCATAGTCCCGCTAAAATGGGGACTTCGTCGAATTTAACTCTAGAGATTTCCCAAGCAGATTTGATGGAGAACTTACCCAACGAAGTCCCGTCCCATTTAAGAACATCCTCCTCCTCCGTAAGCTTATCCCCCCTTCCTGTAACGCTCCCGCTGTCTCCTCCCCAAACCAATCTCTGACCCTGTTAAGGTTCCATCCGCGCCCTTCCGTAATTTAAAATTCAAAAAATTTAAAACCGAACCGAAAGAAACCCAACACAAAGCGTAATGATAGAGTTGAAATGATCTGGTACAATGATGATGAATATTGCAGTGTTCATACTTTGGAAACAAGGCACATATCCATACTCCAAATGAAACTGTTTTAACAATGAGAAAAAAGGCATATATAGTAGTCAATAAATTTATTCAAAAGATCAAACTTGGTCATTACTAACATATATACAATAACTGAATACAATTACATTTATTCGCCTGCGAGAATCATAATATGAATGAATGAATACACGAATTAATTAAATAGTGAGTATGTATGTACGTATACACTGCTCTTGAGTACTTCACCTACGAACATAAACTTGTTTAGTATCTATCAATACTTTAGAACACCATTGATGGCAGTTTGTTCCTTCCTTTGCCTTCTTTCCACAGAAAGAATCCTTGCAAAGCGAGTGAGGGCTTCTTCGTTAGTTCCTTCTCCCGTCGACAGGCTCGCACGAGCCCGTGTCTAGGTTCATCCTCGAAACAGGCTTCTTTAGGAGGTCCTTGCCAATCTGAACCAGATCGAGTAGGTTCTTTTTGGTCGAGATGTCAACCGATGATGTGCTCCCAGTTAGGGTTTCATCCTACATATTTTGACAAAGTTACATATGAGCAGTTAGTCAAACTATACATGGATGTGGCATCAGAATCACTATGATTTCAGACAAAACACAGACAGAACAACTAGAGTACTATGTATGTCTTATAGTGATATACCTGTATACGAAGGTAGTTCTTCTCACAGTGGAGAGCTCTTCCACCTTCGCAGAACCCGTCCCTAGGGAGAGTACGAGGAACTTGCCATAATCCATCGGCTTGACCGGAAAGAAGTCTTAGGTTCTCTGTGAAGATCTCTTTCGTGACTGAGTTCATCGCCACTAGAGTCTGCTTGTAATTTATCACAGAGCCAAAAATTAAAAATTGAAAGTTTAACATATGCATGAGCGACATAATAATAAACGAAAAACATGTACAATTGCTAAATTTTTACCGGGTTATTTGCTGCGACGCCACCATCGACAAGATTGAAGCTTCTTTTGTTCCCTTCGGAATCTTTAGTCTCGAAGTAGTGGCCAGGGAGATAGGTTGGCGCAGCAGAGGTACTGATGCAAATGTCTGATAGAAGGGCATCCTTTGATGGCACTGACTTCGCCTGTGATTTCAAGAATGAGTATAATTAGAATAAATTGTTCACGGGCCGTTTTTAGCATGTTTCTGAGCATGTCCAAGTTGTGCGATCACTTGACCTAAAAAATCGAGAGACCTCTGTATATTTTAATAATGTGAAAATATTCATTTTTAGATTTTTTTTTTTCAATTTTCTTAGAAACGAATGTAAGAACATAACCCTTAGAATGTCAGAAAAAGACTATTTTTCTCTCTCTTTAGTACTTGTACATGATTCTTAGAATGACAAAACAAGTATACCTCGAGAGTGGAGAATATGGTTGGTTGAAGAAGCTTGATGTCGAATGTCGGTATTACTATGTTGGTTAGTGTCTGGTGCAGCCTCGTGTCACCTAGCAGTTGCTGGATCTTTGAGTGCAGATACTTGCCGTTGTACTTGGGTCCTACGACTGCCCGTAGCATGCTCAATAATCCACACCTACAAGAAATACTCAATTTGTTAGTCCAAAGAAGCAAGGACACTCCAAAAATTTGTGTCTGTGTCGTGTGAAACTCTCGAAAAACAATAATAGCTTCACTCTCACGTTTGAGGAAAGATGTTGGGGCTGTTCTCCAGATAGAACTCGTTGATCTCTTCGGCTGCGAACATCGGACGGTTGTCTCTGCCGGGAGCCGTGAGCATCGCGGTCACGAGGCCGCCGGTGCTCGTCCCGGCAACGACGTCGAAGTAGTCTGCAAGTCTTGCGTCCACTCCGTCGAGTTCCTATAATAATTGGAAACATTAAAATTTATAAGAAAAGTTAAATAACTACACATGTATGCTAACTAAACCGAGTTTAAGAAAGTGGATGTACTTGGAGCTTGGATTCGAGAAAGGCGAGGATCGTTCCGGGGATGATGCCTCTAATGCCACCTCCGTCGATACTTAGAATCGTGACTAGTTTCTTCGAAGGGGAGGCGAGGTTCGAGATCTTGCCATTGGTGAACGCCATGCCAACTTATAGGGAATGGAAGTAGAGCTTATATTATGTGACTTGGAGATTTTGTTGGTTCATTAGAATGGAGGGGATCCTTATTATATATAGATGTTTGATTGAAAGAAGCTCTTCCATGCACGTAGGAGAAGGTTATTCTTCATTTCTCCTCTCAAATTGTTTAGAATATTACACAAAAATTAAAAACGTGTTTATGACAAAGCCACTTTTTTTACTTCTTTTTTTCGTTGCTTATCATGCATGACCAAGTCTCAACTGGTCAGATTAACTGAAACCTAATCTTAAGCATGTTTAGTAAAGAAATAATATTATTTTAAATCATGCATTTGTATTAATTTATACTATTTGATGATGAGAGAGTGTTTGCGAAGAAGCTTATATGATACTGACCCTAATTAGTTTATCATGACTAGGTCTTATTTTGGACCCTAATTAGTTCCGTCCTGCACTAAAGCTCACATATTCCACACGCAAAATTGGTGCTGAATTCCTTTCTTTGGTTGGATTTTATTGAGCAAATAAGAAAGTAGAAAACCTATATCTATATGCTGCAGAAGGAAAGGAAGGTTAATAAAATTGGACATGGAGGAAAAGTTGTTGATTATTTCTGGTCAGGAACATCAAAAGAAAGCAAGCTTAGTCAATCCTTGAGATATATATCATATAATTGTCTTTGGGACGTCAAGTTAGCATAGTCCTACATTTGGGTCATAATAGTCCTGCAACTCGGATCCCTTCAATTGGGTGTGCTGATTTGTCAATCCTCCATGTTCAAAGAAGAAATCATTTGTGTCAATCCTTGCAGATCAAGAAATGGAATCTCAACTTGACAGAGCCATTCATAAAAGAAAGAGATGTTGTATATAAATCGCTGCTAGCTCACATATTCTTCTGAATTATATATACGGATTAATTTGGAAAATCGGTAGAGAAGAAATACAACATCAATCGTTTTTTATTGAAAATATTATTTTAATGAATCATTTGAGAACTTCTATAGTAAATGGAAAAATACAGAACAATGATTAATCAAATATTGCAAAGTGTGCCATTTACCTCTAGCTCAAGTGGCTAGTGTTGAGGCATAATGTCCGAGTGGGCTATGTTCTGCAAATATAGTGTAGTATATGTTCTTATTGAATCTAGTATCTGAAGGATATAGCAGAATCAAGATGAACCCACATAATGTAATACTAAGACATCATCTACTACGAAAAGATATCGTGATATGTTGTCGTATCATCATTGCCGAGGGAAATGGGTTGGATTGCCGTATCTAGAATAATACCAATCCAACCCATTTCATGAATAAAATGTTACCAATTAACCTTCCAACAAAACTACTTGTTACAAATATCGGCACTATCGGTGCTTTCGAATCGGAGTATCAGATTTTTTTGGTCTCGGAAAACAAATAATTATTACTAAATTATCAAATTTTTCTACACTATCGGTGCCCCTGAACAAGCCACCCCCCCCCCCCCCCCGGCACCCCTTCCCTCCTACACCACCCCTAACCCTAACCCTAACCCGAACCCTATCCCTAACCCCTCCCCTACCAACCCCCCTGCAATGATAGTCCTCCGGTGACAACAGGTGGAAGAGCATGTCCTCCCGTGCACCGCCGGATGTAGACGATGCTCCCGGCGTACCAGCAGACGGTCGTTCCGTAGCCATCTCCTGGAGCAGCTGCATCTGCTCGACCAACCGCTACGTAGACTCCTGCGTAGCGCAGGTCATTTGTCGCAGCGCCTCCGTAGTCTCCTCCAGCCTCTCAAAGCGTGATATGAGCGCAGAATCATCTGTATGCGGCGCCCCCATCCTCTGCAGCATCTCGTCATGCAGAGCTGCGATCTGCGCATCGATACTCTGCTGGTGGCGGAGCGACTCCTCAGTCTGTGCAGGGCCGGGCACACTAGTGGCGGTCGCAGAGGCCTGTGACACAATGAAGGCACCATAGGAGCCCGTACCATAGTACGTACCCCTATGCATGCCACCAACAACCCTCATCCACAGCTCGTCATCTGACTGAGCTGCGGCGGCCGAGGGCTGCTGGGAAGTGCTAGCACCATCTCCTTATGACCGTGTCGGCCCGACCTCCCTAAGCCTCAAAAACTCGGCCTAGAAATAACATCTATATGAATTCTCACGTGGTTGCTAAAAATTAATATTAATGAACTAGCATTAAGTAAAACTTCTAAAACTCGGCCTAGAAATAACATGTATATGAATTTTCTACTAACTAAAAATTAATATTAATGAACTAGCATTAAGAAAAACTTACGTAGGTGTCCCGGGCCTTGTCGTCTACGAACCGCTCCCCCTTCGTGTGCGTGACGAGGAACAAGGTCACCAAATTCGGGTCTTCTTCCGATTCAATCTATTACAAAAATATTATATGATTTGTCAGTTAAGTTGAAAGAAATATATTACTATAAAGTATTAATTATGGGTATACGGTGAGATACGTACCATATGGGTGAAAAAATCCATGATGGACCGTGATCCACCACACCACTGCGACCCCGCTTGTCACGCTCTTTTACACTTCACGGACTCCTCCTTGTAGGCTTCCTCCTCGAATCTCCTCTTCATTACCGCCCAGTCGGCGGCAGAGATCCAACCCTGAATAGGATCTCCCCGGCTGTTGCGATCCTTTTAGTCGAGGATCGCGTCCCTAATGAGCTTGCTGGCGACGCTGAAAAATATAGCCTCGACAGCAACGGCGCGGTGGGGAGGGAAGAAGTAAGTCCGCTGAAAAAATCATAGAAGTACGTAAGTTATAACATAACATACAAATGTTAAAAGGAAATAAACTTTTACGTACCGAAAAGTGCTTAAACCAGAAGGCCTTCTTGTCGGCCGGGACATCCCTCCAGTTGATCCAGGGCCTGCCGTAGTTCTGTTGTAGGAATGTACCCAGCGGCCGGTGTTCGGAGGAGGGATGATACCTGTAAAATAGAAATTAAAATTTATTAAACAAGTTTATAATAAATTTAATCTAATTAAATGCAATAATTTTACTTACCGCCTGGTCCGAGTACAGGCCCAAATCTCTAACCTCAGATCCCCCTCCGGGCGTCACGGAGGATCTGTCTCAAATGGGAGCTGCACTATGCCCCTGTCCCGCCCCCTGCCCCTGCCCCTGCCCGCAACCTGCCCCTCGGCCTCGTCCCTCGGCGTGGGCCTCGCCATCGCCCTCGACCTCGACGTGGGCCTCGGCCTCGGCCTGCTCCTCAGTAGTGGGGTCGACCTCTGAATACTCGACGGTACTGGCTGCGTAGAAGAAGAAGGCCCTAGCCTCGAACTGCTAGAGCCGGGTATGGAGACACTGCCGGCGACTAGACCGCTAGTGTATACTGGAGTGCGGGGGGATGAGAAGTCGGTAGGAGGAGTGGTAGATGGAGAATATCGGTGTCGTCGACTCCAACCAGCACCGGAACCAAAGGATCCACGTCGAGCCATATCTGAAAAAATACAGAAGTATACCATACTACATCTGAAAAAAAAAGTATACCATACCACATCTGAAAACGTCGCTAAGTAAACCGGAGGACCAAAGGAGGGTTGGGCTACTGTGAGTAGGCAGAAGAGAGGGAGTAGTCGGCTCTCCAGTCCCAAAAGAGAAGAGTCTCGGAAGACTGAGAAAGGGAGGAGAGGGATCGGTGTTAGGATCTCTCCAAAGTTCAAATCGCCACACCCTAAGGGGCAAAGACGGCGGCTGTAGGTTCATCAGGGAAGGGGCACCTGCTGCTTCAGTGCCGAAGTTACGGAGCAACAACAAATCTTCTAAAACATATGCTACATCCTAGGTGTTCGATCAACTGCTTCTTCCGACTTTCCATCCATTAAAAGTTCCAAGTCTCCTCCAGGTTAATATTTACCTGACTTGTCTCTAGATATTTTAATATATGACATTTTGATATCCTATACTAAATTAATATTTTTACATAGACTAAATGGATTAGAATGTGTTTGTTGGGCTGTTGTTCAGAATTGGACTTACATACGCTAAATAGTATAAATAAAAGTTTGGTGCCCTCTAAAATTTGGGCCTGAGAAGCTATCACATACACATCTTCGATGGCATTCACCATTGTTTGAATACTAGAACTATGACCTCAACCTTCATTAAATTCGCTAGACTTCTGTATATTGTTTAAAGCATGTTCAAATCTTGTCTAACATATTGTAGTCTAAAAAGACTAAGGAGTTCTTCAGAAAGAAGAAGACAAGGAAGAGAAATAGAGAAGTATTATGTTTTTTAATAGAGCAAGCAACCTTAAAATGGATATACTGCTAGTCTTATATACAAAATCATATTTGGTTACAACTAATAAATAGTATATTTGTTAAGATCTATAAGAGATAAAAGATATCTGTTGGGTACAATCAACAAGTAGCTATAACTAACTACAACGCTCCCCCTTAAATGTGCACAACCCAATAAACTATTTGTATCAGTCTTTATGAATGATCATCATCGGTCTTCAATGATGTCAACATCAATCTTCAGGAAAGATCAATATCAGTTTTCAAGGATGATCAACATCCATCTTCAGGGATGATCTACATAAGTGTTCAGGAATGATCTACGCAAGTTTATGATATGTAGATAGAATTTACCAAAACCTAATCATTTCAGAAAACCTAGTGAAAAAAATGTAATCTAAGGAAAAAATGAGTTGATGTTGATATGTCTTTATGATGTGGAAATATCTAGAGGTATATATGACCAACACGATGTAGGTGTCAAGCATTAAATTTCAGAGAGTATCCATAATCTGATGACATGAATGATCATTTGGAAAGTAGACTTCATCAGGGACTTGGTGAACTTCTCGTCTAAGTTGTCATTGGATCGGATTTGCATGACTTTAATCTTTTGTTACAGTTGTTGTTGATGCGAAAAGAAGAACTTCGGTGCTATGTGCTTGATATTGTCTTCCTTTATGTAGTCATTCTTCATCAGGTTAATGCATGCGTCTTTGTGTTTATTATCGTCGGGACATCATAATAAAAGAGAATCTACTTGTAGTCCGAATATGTTCAATGACAACTCACAACCATATGCACTTCCTGGTGGTATCATGAAGGATGATAAGCTTAACATGATTTGAAGAAATGGAGACAAAGGTCTTCTTTGTAGACTTCCTAGACATCGCTGTAATTCAAATGGTATAGACACTACCACTTTGGAATCTCTTCTTATATGGGTCAGATAAATAATTGGCCACAACATAGCTGACAAGGCGGCCATCATTCCGAGAATCAAGAGGGTTCAATCCATTCCAAGATGCATAGGAATATAATAAGTCCATGCTCATAGTACCTTTAAGGTAATGGAAGATGCCTTTAATGTCATTCCAATGGCGGCGTGTTGACACGACACTAAATCTAGCTAAGAGATTCACAACAAATGAGATGTCTGGTATAGTGTATTGAGCAAAGTACAATAATGTGCCTAGTTCTTAGATATAGAACTTTGGGTTCTCATACCTATTTATCTACTACTAAAAAAATTGGTAATTAGCGACGGATATTTCCGTCGCTAAATACTATATTTTTGTCGCTAAAGTAATTTACCGACGGATTACCGACCGAAATAGGACGTCGATAACTATAACATCGCTATGACATTTCCGTTGGATACCAACGAAATATCGACTAATTATAGCGACGAATTAGCAACGAATATAAACCGTCGGCAAACACAGTGACAACTTAGCGACTGACTACCGACATACTTTTGTGAGAAAAAACCAAATTTTTCAGAAGCTCAGCGACGAAAACTTTTGTCCCTGACTCATCTGATACGCTTTTGGTATCAGACAGAACCTTAGCGACTGGCAATGTCCGTCGCTAGTCCATCACGAAGCCTACAGGTGTTCGTCGCTAAGCCGTCGGAAGTTAGTCGCAAGCCTACAAATTTTGCAAATTTTCGTCGCTATTTCATCGCTGGTTAGTCGCTAAGCTTCTTATTATTACCAGACTAAATTGTTCCAGCTTTGCTCAAACCTGTGAATAGATACAAACACCAATATAACCCCAATATACATTACAGTCAAATGATATACATGAAATATAACCCCAATATATATAAAAATTAACCCAAGCATAAATATATACAATAAATTGAACTCCAATTGCATATCCAAACAACTCTAATAGATACAAACTCGTCCAGCAGTCACACTACTAAAATCTGCTCCATTAGCGACGTAAATTTAGCGACGTTCGTATAACGTCGCTAAATTTTGCACATTAGCGACGTTTAAGTGAAACGTCGCTAATAGTCGCTACTAGCGACAAAAATAGCGATGTGACAACGACCAATATTAGTTACATGAGCTCGTCGTCGCGAAACGTCACTATGACGTCGCTAATTGCGACTAATTTAGCAACGTTAAAATAAATGTCGCTAAATTCTAATTAAATTCTCCCCCAACGATTCATTTTCCCCCATTTTACTCTCTCACTCTCTCTCTCCTTTTCCCCTCCGGTGCTCTCACTCTCTCCGGCGCTCTCACTCTCTCCGGCGACTCTCACTCTCTCTGACGACTCTCCTCCCTCTCTGGTACGTGACTCTCCCACTCTCTCTCTATTTTTGTTGTTGGTAGTTAGGGGGTACAGGTGGCTCGGGGAGAGGGGCAGGGGGTGCGGGTGGTTGGGGGGTGAGAAATGGTCCGATGGGGGGGTGAGGGGCAGGGGGATGCGAGTGGTTGGGTGGTGAGTGGGGGGTGGCTGGGGGGTGGGGCAGGGGGGGTGAGGGCGGCTGGTGGTGAGGAGGGGGGGCTGGGGGAGGGAAGGGTTAGGGTTCAGGTTAGGGGTGGGTGTGTGTGGGGGGGGGGAGGGGAGGGGGATGAGGGCGGCTGGGGGTGAGAAGGGGGGCTAGGGGGAGGGGAGGGTTTGGGTTAGAGGTGGTTGGTGGGGGAGGGGAGCAGGGGGGTGAGGGGGGCTGGGCAGGGGGGTTGGTAGGGGAGGGGTTAGGGATAGGGTTCGGGTTAGGGTTAGGGGTGGTGTAGGGGGGAAGGGGTGCGGGGGGGGGGGGGGGGCTTGTTCAGGGGCTCCGATAGTGCAGAAAAATCAGATAATTTAGTAATAATTATTTGTTTTTCGAGACCGAAAAATCTGATACTCCGATTCAAAAGCACCGATAGTGCCGATATTTGTAACAAGTAGTTTTGTTGGTTGGTTAATTGCCAAAATTTTATTCATGAAATGGGCTGGATTGGTATTATTCTAGATACGGCAATCCAACCCATTTTCCCTCGGCAATGATGATACGACAACCTAACACTATATCTTTTCGTAGTAGATGATGTCTTAGTATTACATTATGTGGGTTCATCTTGATTCTGTTATATCCTTCAGATGCTAGATTCGATAAGAACATATACTACACCATAGTTGCAGAACATAGATGATTCACACTAATGTATGCTAGAATGAATTTTGGGTTGTGTTCTGAGCCATCCGTTCCCACACTTAAAACAAATATGAATTAGTACTGTGTGTCAATCTTTGTTTTTGTATTTTCGATGAACCCAGGGATTGGATACTATATTTTGTATTTTGGATTCTGTATTTTGGCTCCAGCTCCAGCTCCACTTGCATTAATCTATGGTACGACATGGTGTTCAGGACATAGTCCCTGCAGCCATTCGACTGGCGAGGCAGAAACTATGTAGCCGTAGATAAAGTTGACTGTCCTCCGACCCTCATCCCTCGACAATGATGATATGACAACCTATCACTATATCTTATATAGTAGTAGATGATGTCTTAGTATTACATTATGTGAGTTCATCTTGATTCTGTTACATTCTTCAGATACTAGATACGATAAGAACATATACTACACCATATGTACAGAACATAGATGATTCACACTAATGTATGCTAGAATGAATTTTGGGTTGTGTTCTGAGCCATCCGTTCTCACACTTGGCAAAAAATTGAATATAACATTTTTATCTGCTTTTCAAAAATATACTCAAACGAGATGATGGTTCCTTTAGTTAGCTTACTTATGTTACAATTATATTCTTTGTGAATATCGATCTTACCAGATGGCACCCATGACCCGAGCAGCAGCACGTCGTTTGAGGGAAATACTGAATGCCTGAGGTGGCTCCTCCTACTGTTAAGGAGGAAGTGGCACCGGTAACTAGTGAGACCGAGAACGTTCCACTCATCCAGCACCTGCTGTAGACTGTATCTCCCCTAGCGTCGTCGATCCAACTTTTTCGAAGTGGTTGGTGATCGTATCACTGAGCGTTTGCGTGAGCTGCGTGGTCGTCATTAGTGTAGTATAGTTTTATGGATATATTTTGTATTGGACTATTAGTACTTATTACCAGCTGTACTTGCTTTATGGATATATTTTGTATTAGGACTATCTACTAGTTTGTTTCTTTTTTGGAATTGCAAAACATAAATGAATTAGTACTGTGTCAATCTCTGGATTGTATCTCCAGCTCCAGCTCCAGCTCCATTTGCATTCTGGATTCTGTATTTTTCTTTTTATTAATTTAGCAACGTTCTCAGCGACATTCTTAGCGTCGCTATCAGTATCGGCAGCTTATCATAATCAAAACTGATGTGGTTAGCCATTGGCCTTGATTTTTAGTTCAGCTTCTATGAGGAATTTACATTAATCTACGGTATGACATGGTGATCAGGACATAGTTCCTGCAGCCATTCGACTAGCGAGGCAATAACTATGTAGCCGTAGATAAAGTTGACTGTCCTCCGACCTCCATCCTTCGGCAATGATGATATGACAACCTATCACTATATCTTTTAGTAGTAGATGATGTTTAGTATTACATTATGTGGTTTCATCTTGATTCTGTTATATCCTTCAGATACTAGATTCGATAAGAACATTTACTACACCATATGTACAGAACATAGATGATTCACACTAATGTATGCTAGAATGAATTTTGGGTTGTGTTCTGAGCCATCCGTTCTCACACTTGGCAAAAAAACAAATATAACATTTTTATCTGCTTTCAAAAATGTACTCAAACGATATGATGGTTCCTTCAGTTAGCTTGCTTATGTTACAATTATATTCTTTGTGAATATCAATCTTACCAGATGGCACCTATGACCCGAGCAGCGGCACGTCGTTTGAGGGAAACACTGAATGCTGAGGTGGCTCCTCCTACTGTTAAGGAGGAAGTAGCACCGGTAGCTAGTGAGACCGGAAGTTCCATTCATCCAGCACTTGTAGTGGACTGCATCTCTTCTGGCGCCATCGATCCCACTTTTTCGAAGTGGTTGCGTTATCGTATCGCTGAGCGTTTGCGTGAGCTGCGTGGTCGTCATTAGAGTAGTGTAGTTTTATGGATATATTTTGTATTGGACTATTAGTACTTATTACCAGTTGTGCTTGCTTTATGGATATATTTTGTATTGGACTATCTACTAGTTTGTTTCTTTTTTGGAATTACAAAACATATATGAATTAGTACTGTGTCAATCTTTGGATTGTATCTCCAGCTCCAGCTCCATTTGCATTCTGGATTCTTTATTTATTTTAATTTTTTTAATTTAGCGACGTTCTTAGCATCGCTATTATGTAGCGACGTTATGAACGTTGCTAATAACGTCACTATATTGCTGACGTGGCAAAGAATCTTTCCTCACTACATCGTCGCCAAAACGTCGCTAAAATATCGCAAACGGCGACCACAAACAAACGTCGCAAATAACGTCGTTACTTAGCGACGTTTGTAATGTCGCTAATTAACGTTGCTGTAGCGACGTTTTGAGACGTTTTACCGATTAGCGACACGCTTTTTTTTCGTCGTTTACAAAACGGCGCTAGAAACGTCGCTAACTTAAAGAGCAATGCTACAGTTACAACCAAACATTTACAACCTTCTTACAACCACTCACCCATTTTCTGACATGTGGGCCAGGTGGTGGCCTGGCCCACGTGTCAACAAATGGGTGTAAGTTGTAAGAAGGTTGTACAAATTTGGTTGTAAACCAAATATTTTCCTAACTTAAATTAGCGACGTTTTGGTCGACATTGGCGACGTTTACAAACGTCGCTAATCTGATAGATTCTGGTTGTGTCACAATATAGTACATATACAACTCCAATAGATAAAAATTGCCTAAAGTTCATATAAATTCATCATCAAATACAACAAAAAATAAACAAAAATCAAACTGATGGTGGAGGAGGTGGCGGAGGCAGAGCCGGCCGTACGCATGCATATAACTGCCCCAGGACAGTGACAATCCGTTGTATGTCCTGGGTAGGAACGTTTGGAAGAGTCGGCGGCACGACAAGAGACGCTGTGGTCATCGGAGGCGTTATGGTCGGAGGAGCAGTCATTGTCGGAGGCGCTGAGGCCGAAGCTGGAGCCAGTACAGTGGCAACAGGAATCAGACCTGCTGTGCTTAGAACTCCGCTCATCTGGCTCACCTGACCCTGTAGGCCCACCAAAATCTATGTAACCTGCCACAAAATAAAGGCGTCGGCAGTATCGTCGGTCTGTGGAGGTGGAGGTGAAGGTGGTGGAGATAGAGGAGCTCTGGAATAAACGGACGGCTGGGATGCCAACGATCCGGTACCGTACACGCTGCCTCCCTTTCCCTCTACCGATGGCTTGTATCCACAAGTCGTTCCTCACAGCCGACGTCGGTGGCTGACTAGTCCCAGATCCCTCGGCAGTCCCTCCCTCACCGACTCGACTCTCTAAAGTCTCATACGTCTCCTATATTTATATAGGTCAATAGATTTAGAGTTAATAATCATGTTTTAGTTACTATTAAGTATTGTTATGGTTACGTTCTCATACGTCTCCTAAATTATTCTTTGATTTATATGCTACTTAGGGTTATGATTTAGAGTTA
Source organism: Iris pallida (assembly GCA_029216955.1). NCBI lineage: Eukaryota > Viridiplantae > Streptophyta > Magnoliopsida > Asparagales > Iridaceae > Iris > Iris pallida. Next base: position 1,673,330 of record JANAVB010014796.1, read on the forward strand.
ATATTCATATTAGAGTTCAGAATAACTATTTAGGTAAACTAAATATAGTTAAGTACGTAAAGACAAAAGCGAAATGTAATTAGATATAGGGCACGAAAAACTTACATAGGCTTTGGTCGCCCGATCATCTACGAGCTTTCCATCCTTCTTTCGCTTATGGGTACGCTCGAAAACTTTAGAAAAGTCCACGGCGTTCAGGTCTTCGCCTCCCCTGGCGACCTCCTCGTACTGTAACAATTAAATATCAATTTATAACTAAACATTGAATTTAAATAATTAAAGAAATAACAAATAAGAATACTCACCATCCGTCGATAATGCTCTAAAATTGGGATAGATCCACCCGTGTGGTGACCACCCTTAGCACGGGCAGCCTTTGCCTTCTCACACTTGGCCTTATAGGCCAGAGTGTCCATCTTCTTCTATATCTCCTCCCAGAATTCATCTTTCAACCACTCCTTACGAAGGGCGCTATTTAGTCTAGCCAACGCCTTCTGGTCAATGACCATATCCCTCAACCTCTTGCTGGCGACGGACTTGTAGCACTTCCGGATCGCCTGATCTCTGTGCGTCGGCCACCAGTACAACTTCTGTAAATAAGGACAAATAAAAATAAATGAGCAAATATTTAAAAAATATTGTAAACAAAGACGATATTATTTAGACATACCTTAAGCATCTCGAGCCAAATATATCGTCTATCAACTGGGATGTCCCCGAAGTTCAGATAGGGACCATGAAATTGACAACGCATCAACTCGCCCAAATCTCTACCAGCCTGGACCGGAAAGAACCTGGAATAAATAAAACAATGTATGATTAGATAATAAATAGAGTATGAATAAATGTGTCTACTAATAATTATATACTTACGTCGTTCCATCGGCCCACAGCTCGGAACGAGTGATGTTGGCTGGCCGCTCTGGTAGAGTAGGAGGGTCTACAAATCCTGGTCGACATATATACACTCTACGGTCGACCAAAAGTCTTGGATATGGGTTCGCCGTAGTAGGAGCGACAGGTGTAGTCTCCAGCGTAAAAGATGGGGCACCAGTACCGGTAGGAGTAGATGCTGAAGGAATATCAAGGCTAGCTCCGTCGATCGAAGAATAAGTGAACGGCGGAGATAAGCCATCCTCCTCATCAACCAAATCGTCTTCGCTAACTCCTCTGTGATCTGCAGCCAGAGTACAAGAAGGAGCAGGAGGGTGGATCGACCCAAATCCTCGACGTCGTGTACGGCCTCGTCCCACCATATGTAAATCTGAAAGAAATAAAAAATAATGTGATGATACAAATAATCAATTCAAATCTAATATAAATTAAATAAAGGTGTGTTGATACAAATAATCAATGCAAATCTACTTCATCTTTATCTTCTTCATTTTTACTATCACTTCCACTTTTACCTTCATTTTCAAATTCTTCCTCCTCATCCGATACGTCTCTTTCACTTTCACCTTTTCTAACTTGCACAATGTCAATACAATCTTCTCCTCAAGTTCAAACATATGTTGTACCGTCAACTTACTTGAACACAAATCTCTAAAGAATATAGATAACTCGGCCAACGGACCCCTATACTTGAGAAGGGAACATCTCTCTCAGAGCGATAGGAAGAAAATGCTCCATGAACACGTGGCAATGATGACTCTTCATCCCTATCAGCTTGCGTTCGTTGAGATTGACACATCTTGCTAGATTAACACATCTTGCCAGATTCAACTTTATCATCCCTATTCAGTGTAAATGGTGCTGAGGGCTTGACCCAGTTACCATTGGATCTTCGTGTTAGATGCAACTCTGGACGCTTGCAAATAATTTCTAAGTCCTTTCTTGCTTTGGGATTGTCCTTCGTTTTTCTCTTGATATCCATCACCGTATTGAAGATGTTTTGAATACACTTTTCTCAATATGCATGACATCAAGATTGTGTCTTATGAGATTGTCCTTCCAATAAGGTAAGTCCCAAAAGATACTTTGCTTTGTCAAATTATGGCTATGTCCAAATCCTTCTAAGTGATGGCCTGATCTCAGATCTTCCTTTACAGTCGGCAAATCCTCTACCTCTATCCAAATGATATCTCCAATCAATCTCAACGAGAGAGGAGTTAGTTCCTGTTTACCAGCTCTGAAGGCATCCTTGTTCCTTCTCCATGGTGGAACATAGGAAGGAACTAACGATGGCAATAAAAAAAAAAGCTTTTTATCCATTCTGAAGGCGGAATGCCTTACTCTTTTCCATACATATCGGACAAGACATAATACCATTAGTACTCCACCCAGATAACATTCCATATGCTGGAAAATTATTGATGGTCCACATCAACATCGCTCTCATCTGAAAGTTCTACTCCATCGATATATCATACGTCTGAACGTCGAACTGCCATAATTGTTTCAACTCGTCCACCAGTGGCTGCAAGTAGATATTAATGTTCTTCTTTGGATTTTTTGGGCCGAGTATGATAAGTGTCAAGAACATATAAGGAGTCTTCATGCACATCCACGATGGTAGATTAATTGTAAGAGGTCAAAATCACCGGCCAACAAGAGTACTGAGTCCATGACTATCCGAAAGGAGTGAATCCATCAGAACATAAAGCGAGCCGAACATTTCTAGGCTCTGCAGCAAATCCAGGATGACATCGATCAAAATACTTCCATGCCTCTACATCAGATGGATGAGATAATTCTCCTTCATCCATCTTCCGCTCTTTACTATGCCATGTCATGTGTTCTGCATTATTCGAGGACATATACATCCTCTGTAGCTTCTTTGTGATCGACAAAAACTGCATGTATTTATAGGGGTGCAACCTTGCTCGTGCAGTTGATTTTTCTTTGTCCCGAATGGGCTTGTACCAGTCCTCATGACAGAAAATACATTTATCTTTGTCATTGTTCTTCTTGTAGTACAATATGCAGCCGTTTCGGCAAAAATCTATCTTTTCGTAGCATAATTCGAGTTTCCGTATCATAATCTTCGACTCGTAAAAGTTTTTTGGCAAGTCCTTCGCTCCTTTTGGCAGCAACTCTCTAACAAACTGAATTATTCGGTCGTAGCATTCTTACGACCGTAAGTTAAAATCAGACTTGAGGTTCAACAACCGCATCACCACCGACAGGACAGAATGAGAATCACAACTCGGATATAATGGAGTATCGGCATGGTCGAAATATCATAGAACTCCTTTGCAACAGGATTCGGATCCACCGGATCAAAACTTGGAGCGGCACAAGCCGCATCAAATACCAACTCACGTGCCAAGTTTTGATGCCGATATTGGAAGTGCTCTCCAAGAGTGAGGTCTCCCGCCTCCGTATTGAAGAAGGACTGATATTACGGAACCAAAGGTTCTCCTTGAGCCGTCCACTCGTTGCAGTTCGGTACGAAATCCTTCTCCATGAAATAAGGTTGGCTACTAGCGTATCTCAGAAATTCCTTGACGTCTACCTTGAAATCATCCGTCAAACCAATCTTGCTCTCATGTCGTCGATTGTACATCCACGAACGGTCAACTAAATATCGACTTATTGTTCAAACCAATTCTGCACCATGTACGATATATTGGATAAATACAAGTAAAAATTAATTTACTACCTAATTCCTATGAGTATCGAAATCGGTATCAGACAATTCCTATGAGTATCGATATCGAAATCGGTATGATCAGACAATTCCTATGAGTATCGATATCGAAATCGGTATCAGACAATTTCTATGAGTATCGATATCGAAATCGGTACCATACCATTCCTATGAGTATCGAGGAGGAGATACGTATCGGTCGTGTTAGATCGGTATCGGCCAAATTTGATTGGTAACTATCGTATCGGATTAGTATCGGCCGTATCCGATTGTTATCAACCTTCAGATAGGTATCGGTTTTGATCCGATTGGTATCGGCCGTATCCGATTTTGAAACTTTCGGAAGATATATAATAAATTTCATATTCCGATACCATGTCAACCTATATGAATACCTAGAGCTTGATAATTGGCCTTCATCGCTTTAATTATAGAATGTTTTGATCTCTCTTCTTTATATTTCTATTATTGGGCTCATAGAATTTTTGCGATCAAATGTGCCCTAAATTTTTGCGATCAATGTGCCCTAAAATTTTGCGATCAATGTGCCCTAAAATTTTTTATATAGAACTTTTGTGATCCATTGTGCCCTAAAATTTAAATTTTCTAAATAAACAATCTTACTCCAAATTCAAATCCATGCAACCAAATTTTTAAAAGAAATTAATGAAACAAATATAAATTAAATTGGAGTTATACCTGCGGTCGGAGAGGAGGACGAGGGGGTTTGCGGCGCAGCAGGGGAACGAGGGGGTCTGCGCCGCCGGGGAATGTGGGTCGCGCGCCTGAACGGGGGAGGGGGGGTCTACGCCACCGCTCGACAAAGAATGAGAGGAGGAGGAGGGGGCGGTCGTGAAGGAGTATGAGGGGTTCGACCGCCTGGGGGGGGACAGAGGCCGGTGAAGGAGGGGTCGACCGCCGGGGTGGGGGAGTGAAGGAGGAGGAGGGGTCGAGGTCTGTGAAGGAGGAGGAGGTTGGGGTTGGGGTTGGGGTTGGAGGAGTCGTGGTCAGAGGATTTGGGGGAGAGGGGGAATTTCAGGTGAAAATTTTAGAATGAGAAAGAAGGGGTTAACGTTTCACTTTTACTCGTGTCCAGCGACGGAATAGTTCGTCGCCAATCAGTCAGTAAAAATACAGCGACGGATTTAGGACGGAAATAGCGACGTCTTCTTATACTGTAATTTACGTAAAAGATCAGTAGCTATTCAGTCGGTAATCTATCGCTGATTAGCGATGGATTAACTAGCGTCGGTAAGTTTCGTTGCTAATTTATATTATTTTTGTAGTAATCATAATCCTTATAAAATAATAGATCTCGTTTAACATCTAAAGAACGATCGACAACGAGTGTACTCGAGAATTTTTCTTTGTCTATATGTCATGACCCACACCCGATGTAAGGGCACGAGAACATGGGTACGTACGGCCTACGTCGCAGCATCGACGGTAGAACGATGTCTAGGTCAACATTACTAACTAATACATCTCACACAATAATGCATGAAACATATCAATAATATCTCAACTCCATACAGAGGACAAGATGATTATACTCGTACTCAATCATAATAAACTATAAGGAAGACGAATGGTACGATAATGACATAATAGACATAAAATGATAATCCAAGAGAAATCCAGAAGCATAACATAACCCAAATCCACATCCAGAGTCTATGAGTTTAACTATCTCAAAATAAAAGTCTCGAAAATAATAACATCTCAATATATCAAAAGCTGGAGACAAATCAAGTACTATAGCTAAACTAACTCAGTCGCTACTGGTGGTGTCTCCTCTGGAACTAATCTCTTCTGAGCCAAATTTGCCAAGTCTACTACTATTACATTATCTGAAAAATATATCTAGTCAGGATTGGAGCGAAGCACACATCTGATAACAGTTCCAGTTAATAAAGACTATGTAACAGTAAATAGAGAGAATATGCAAGATAATAGAACATGTACAAGAATATAACAAGATATGAGATATAATGTAAGTAAATACATAAGTAAAAAATATCATGTACAAGAATAAAAAATAAACTATCTAAGTGAGTGAGCACTAGTTTCAACATGTGATAGGCTTGAAAACTTGTACAAAGATAATGGTCTAGTTAATCATACGTGTGGTGTATGATCAATACTCACAAGGAACAAGACATGCACAAGGTGGGTATGATCACATATCTACACTAATACTTTCTGTCCCTGACTGGTATAGTGGATCCAACCGTGATACGTTACGATACGGGATTTTATGAGAAGGTAGCTAGTATCTTCTAGAATCAATGTCCATACAAGAACAAGAACAACAACAAGACTTGTACAAGATATACAAAGAATAACATTTCATGACAGAATATGGAAATACCAATCCACGTAACCATGTGTCAAGAACTCAAGAATATCTACACTAGATACAAGAAACATATAATATATCATAAACGAAAAATTAAGAGAATGTAGTCGCCAGGAATCCGGGATGAAGTATCAATTGTATCCGTAAATGTCAATTGATGTTTAGAGTGGTAATTATTGATATCCAAATTGAAATGTGATTTCTAAGTTGATTCTAGTTCATGAAAGTCAAACTATGTCAATACCTTGCTTCTATGGTCAAAATATGCCCGTCCCTCGTATCGAAACTTGTTCATGTTCTTCCATAGAACCCATGTCCCAGCCGTCACCATCCTCCTCTTCTCAACCGGACGTGGGAGGCTCCACCAAATTCGGATTCTCTCCGTGAAACTAATCCCGACATTGTTCAGACCCCAGTCAAAACCAATGAGATTCCATATTTCTCTAGCTCTATCCCCTTCCGATAGGACATGGTCAATTGTTTCAACCTCCGGCTGCGAGCAACAGTGACACGCCGAGGGGATCTTATAACCCAGTCGAGCTAGGACATCATCCGTAGGAAGTTTAGATTGCAGACCACGCCACATCAGAATAGACCATTTGGTCGGCAACTTATTATTCCATAGTCCCGCTAAAATGGGGACTTCGTCGAATTTAATTCTAGAGATTTCCCAAGCAGATTTGATGGAGAACTTACCCAACGAAGTCCCGTCCCATTTAAGAACATCCTCCTCCTCCGGAAGCTTATCCCCCTTCCTGTAATGCTCCCGCTGTCTCCTCCCCAAACCAATCTCTGACCCTGTTAAGGTTCCATCCGCGCCCTTCCGTAATTTAAAATTCAAAAAATTTAAAACCGAACCGAAAGAAACCCAACACAAAGCGTAATGATGGAGTTGAAATGATCTGGTACAATGATGATGAATATTGCAGTGTTCATACTTTGGAAACAAGGCACATATCCATACTCCAAATGAAACTGTTTTAACAATGAGAAAAAAGGCATATATAGTAGTCAAAAAATTTATTCAAAAGATCAAACTTGGTCATTACTAACATATATACAATAACTGAATACAATTACATTTATTCGCCTGCGAGAATCATAATATGAATGAATGAATACACGAATTAATTAAATAGTGAGTATGTATGTACGTATACACTTCTCTTGAGTACTTCACCTACGAACATAAACTTGTTTAGTATCTATCAATACTTTAGAACACCATTGATGGCAGCTTGTTCCTTCCTTTGCCTTCTTTCCGCAGAAAGAATCCTTGCAAAGCGAGTGAGGGCTTCTTCGTTAGTTCCTTCTCCGTCGACAGGCTCGCACGAGCCCGTGTCTAGGTTCATCCTCGAAACAGGCTTCTTTAGGAGGTCCTTGCCAATCTGAACCAGATCGAGTAGGTTCTTTTTGGCCGAGATGTCAACCGATGATGTGCTCCCCGTTAGGGTTTCATCCTACATATTTTGACAAAGTTACATATGAGCAGTTAGTCAAACTATACATGGATGTGGCATCAGAATCACTATGATTTCAGACAAAACACAGACAGAACAACTAGAGTACTATATATGTCTTATAGTGATATACCTGTATACGAAGGTAGTTCTTCTCACAGTGGAGAGCTTGGAAGAGTACGGACGCGTGAATGTCGACCATGTCGGCGCTCCCCTGCGTAAAGATGTTGACCAAAGGCGTCGTGCCCTTATTGTATAACCACCCAAGGACACCCCACTTGGAGGAGTCTTGCGCGCTGAACCTCTCTTCCACCTTCGCAGAACCCGTCCCTAGGGAGAGTACGAGGAACTTGCCATAATCCATCGGCTTGACCGGAAAGAAGTCTTGGTTCTCTGTGAAGATCTCTTTCGTGACTGAGTTCATCGCCACTAGAGTCTGCTTGTAATTTATCACGGAGACAAAAATTAAAAATTGAAAGTTTAACATATGCATGAGCGACATAATAATAAACGAAAAACATGTACAATTGCTAAATTTTTACCGGATTATTTGCTGTGACGCCACCATCGACAAGATTGAAGCTTCTTTTGTTCCCTTCGGAATCTTTAGTCTCGAAGTAGTGGCCAGGGAGATAGGTTGGCGCAGCAGAGGTACTGATGCAAATGTCTGATAGAAGGGCATCCTTTGATGGCACTGACTTCGCCTGTGATTTCAAGAATGAGTATAATTAGAATAAATTATTCAAGGGCCGTTTTTAGCATGTTTCTGAGCATGTCCAAGTTGTGCGATCACTTGACCTAAAAAATCGAGAGACCTCTGTATATTTTAATAATGTGAAAATATTCATTTTTAGATTTTTTTTTAATTTTCTTAGAAACGAATGTAAGAACATAACCCTTAGAATGTCAAAAAAGACTATTTTCTCTCTCTTTAGTACTTGTACATGATTCTTAGAATGACAAAACAAGTATACCTCGAGAGTGGAGAATATGGTTGGTTGAAGAAGCTTGATGTCGAATGTCGGTATTACTATGTTGGTTAGTGTCTGGTGCAGCCTCGTGTCGCCTAGCAGTTGCTCGATCTTCGAGTGCAGATACTTGCCGTTGTACTTGGGTCCTACGACTGCCCGTAGCATGCTCAATAATCCACACCTACAAGAAATACTCAATTTGTTAGTCCTAAGAAGCAAGGACACTCCAAAAATTTGTGTCTGTGTCGTGTGAAACTCTCGAAAAACAATAATAGCTTCACTCTCACGTTTGAGGAAAGATGTTGGGGCTGTTCTCCAGATAGAACTCGTTGATCTCTTCGGCTGCGAACATCGGACGGTTGTCTCTGCCGGGAGCCGTGAGCATCGCGGTCACGAGGCCGCCGGTGCTCGTCCCGGCAACGACGTCGAAGTAGTCTGCAAGTCTTGCGTCCACTCCGTCGAGTTCCTATAATAATTGGAAACATTAAAATTTATAAGAAAAGTTAAATAACTACACATGTATGCTAACTAAACCGAGTTTAAGAAAGTTGATGTACTTGGAGCTTGGATTCGAGAAAGGCGAGGATCGTTCCGGGGATGATGCCTCTAATGCCGCCTCCGTCGATACTTAGAATCGTGACTAGTTTCTTCGAAGGGGAGGCGAGGTTCGAGATCTTGCCATTGGTGAACGCCATGCCAACTTATAGGGAATGGAAGTAGAGCTTATATTATGTGACTTGGAGATTTTGTTGGTTCATTAGAATGGAGGGGATCCTTATTATATATAGATGTTTGATTGAAAGAAGCTCTTCCATGCACGTAGGAGAAGGTTATTCTTCATTTTTCCTCTCAAATTGTTTAGAATATTACACAAAAATTAAAAACGTGTTTATGACAAAGCCACTTTTTTTACTTCTTTTTTTCGTTGCTTATCATGCATGACCAAGTCTCAACTGGTCGGATTAACTGAAACCTAATCTTAAGCATGTTTAGTAAAGAAATAATATTATTTTAAATCATGCATTTGTATTAATTTATATTATTTGATGATGAGAGAGTGTTTGCGAAGAAGCCTATATGATACTGACCCTAATTAGTTTATCATGACTAGGTCTTATTTTGGACCAAGATCAAGCATATTTTGGAGCAAGTTCCGTCCTGCACTAAAGCTCACATATTCCACACGCAAAATTGGTGCTGAATTCCTTTCTTTGGTTGGATTTTAATGAGCAAATAAGAAAGTAGAAAACCTATATCTATATGCTGCAGAAGGAAAGGAAGGTTAATAAAATTGGACATGGAGGAAAAGTTGTTGATTATTTCTGGTCAGGAACATCAAAAGAAAGCAAGCTTAGTCAATCCTTGAGATATATATAGCATAGTCCTACATTTGGGTCAGAATAGTCCTACAACTCGGATCCCTTCAATTGGGTGTGCTGATTTGTCAATCCTCCATGTTCAAAGAAGAAATCATTTGTGTCTATCCTTGCAGATCAAGAAATGGAATCTCAACTTGACAGAGCCATTCATAAAAGAAAGAGATGTTGTATATAAATCGCTCGCTAGCTGACATATTCTTCTGAATTATATATATATACGGATTAATTTGGAAAATCGGCAGAGAAGAAATACAGCATCAATCGTTTTTTATTGAAAATATTATTTTAATGAATCATTTGAGAACTTCTATAGTAAATGGAAAAATACAGAACAATGATTAATCAAATATTGCAAAGTGTGCCATTTACCTCTAGCTCAAGTGGCTAGTGTTGAGGCATAATGTCCGAGTGGGCTATGTTCGAAGCCCGCAAGTGGACATGTGGGTGGAAAGGAGCCACCAGATCATGGTCAATCGGTGGACGGGGAGGACCAAAGGAGGGTTGGGCTGTTAGTCCCTTGGCGAACAATCGATTGAAAACCACGAATTCAGAAACTATTGTAAAGACAATGTTTCCAGCAACAACACCTTAAATAAGGTGATGTTGTATTACGGGAATCTAAAAAGATTTCGTAATATTTCTCGAAGGCAACAGAACCGTATAACTTCTAAAGAGAAGCGACGGTATTCTCGAAGGCAACAGAACCGTATAACTTCTAAAGAGAAGTGACGGTATTCTCGAAGGCAACAGAGGAAGAAGAAAGCCTGCTGGGGTGAAAGATCACCGGCGCTCAAAGCTATATCCGCCTTACGGACAAGCCTCCAGGAACCAGCAAGTTCGAAGAGAACTTTAGAACGCTGGCCAAAAATGTCGACGACTCCTCGGAATAGCAGCAGCACTTCTCTCTCTCTCTGAAAATTCTCTGATTATTTTCTGTCACTCTGGAGAGAGGAGATGCTGCTGATATTATAGGCACGAGGTGGGCTTTTCAAATTCTGAACGCACGCCCTGGTTTAATGCCAGATCCGGATTTTCTGGATCTGAGCCATTTCCGGATCTGAGCCCACAAGACCCGCGGACGTTACATAATTTGAACGGCCCACTCGACCCGCTCGACCCGTACGACCCGTACGCTCCGTACGCTCCGTACGCCTCGCAGGGCCGCGCAGAGGCTCGCGCACGAGCGCAACTAAAGCGCACAATGCGCCTTGCGACGAGCTGTCGTGCTAAGTGCAAAGTACCATCAAAAAGCCATAATAAGCCTCAAAAGCCCATTAGCCCAAGCCCAAGCCCAAGCCCGAGTCCGAGTCCGAGTCCGAGTCGCTAAGCCCCTTCGGGGCTTAGCTCCAATAGATTTAAATCTATTTTCATTTGGCCAAAAGTTGGTTTCTTATTCTCACCTCTATGTAAAATTCCCCCACATGGCACCCTCCATTGGGCCTCAACCCATGTGCATCTCTCTATTCCTTCATAAGTAATATATAGAGATACATATTGGTGTGATTTTCCAATGTGGGACTATCTTTTAACAATAGAATGTTGTGAACACACACAACACAAAGAATAAAACACCAACAATCCCCCACATATCTCTATATATATGAGTTAAGCGTTCCACATAATAACTGTCCATTATGCATTAGGATATAAGTCGCTGACGACTTGAATCTTCCCGCATGGGTTGAACAACAGTATGATACAAGAATGGACTACGCCTTGAATTCTATACCACAACTGTAATTTTTCCCACTCACATAATGTAGTTATCTGTGCTTCTGGCTGCACATTAAAGGCCTTGTGCCAGCCTAGATTTCAATGTATGTATTTTGGGCGTCTACAAATTTACCCTCAAGAAACGGCCTATTTTTCTGTCCATACATTATAGGTGAGTTCTTTATTAAAGAGACATGGCATGAAGCATCCAACGCTTCCTTTGCGGTGCTACGCCGCTATGACATAGCCTTAAGCCGAGGACCTTACCCCGAATCACCGGGAACCTCATCGTAGTGTCATACTACCCGTAGCATGAGGTCTAGCCCCTTTGTAGTGCCAAACTACCCAGCATGAAGCCTTACGCTTCTGTGCGGTGTTACGCCGCTACGACATGGCTTGCAAGGCAGAGGCTTTATCCCTAGCCGGGTTTACCTCATTGTGGTGTCGTGCCACCCGTAACATGAGGAACACCTCCTCTTTGTAGTGCTGACTACATCCCTCTTTAATTCAATATACAGCATTAGGCCAACTGCCTATTTGCGGTGCTACGCCGCTGTGACTTGGCTAACATAGCCGAGGATTTACCTCTTTCGAGAACCTCATGGTGGAGTCACCGCCACACATAGCATGGAGTCACACTCCTTGTAGTGCTGTGCTACCATGCTTCCTGTAAAGCATAACAGACCTTCACTCAGTCTGAGAACTCATTAAGGCATTATGCCATCCTTCCCACAGGATCAATTTTTCGTAGAAAATTCATAGTAGACAACAGTGGTTCTGGGTCCGAAACCCTTCTATGTTCCCAGAACAAGTACCCACTGTTAACTAATATTTTTCCAGTCAATAGTTCTCCCTTGAATCAAAAAATTAGATATCTGGTAGATTTCTCTTTGAACCAATAACATAAAATTTATTGATAGGATTATAATGACACAATATTAGAATGCCTTCAAACCCATCTTCCTTGCTGTGTCCTCGACCAGCTGTCGTTTGAGGCCTTTCGTGAACGGATCCGCCAGGTTCTCCTGACTCTGAACATCGATCACTGCAATGACGCCTCGTTTGATGAGATCGTTCACTGCTCTGTGCTTTAACTGCACAGTCCTCTTCTTTCCGTTAAAGAGTTCATTTGATGCTACTGCTGCTGCCGCCTGGTTGTCACAGTATATCGGGATTGCCGGTATCTGAGCTCCAACCACTGGAAGATCATACATGAGCTTTCGAAGCCACTCTGCTTCATCTGCAGCAGCATCCAATGCAAAGAATTCAGATTCCATGGAGGAGCGAGATAAAATTGTCTGCTTCTTCGATTTCCACGATATAGCAGCTCCGCCCAAAGCGAATACGAATCCACCTGTAGAATACTCGCTCTCCACCTCTGAACACCAGCTAGTATCACTGAAGCCTTCCACTACTGACGGATCTCCGCTGTAGTATAGTGCAAATGTCTGAGTCTTTTTAAGATATCTCATAACACGCTTCACAGCGTTCCAGTGTTCAACGCCTGGGTTGCTAGTGAACCGACTCAGCATTCCCACCGCAAAAGCTATGTCAGGCCTTGTGGCAGTAGTAGCGTACATCAAGCTTCCGATGACGCTGGCGTACTCCAACTGCTTGACGCTTTCTCTCGAATTTGGCTCCAGCTTCTGATCACTCCGGTACGGTGTATCAATTATAGGAAGATCTTGATACCCGTATCGAGTGAGCATTTTCTTAATGTAATGAGATTGTGACAGTGCTATTCCCGTGCCTGTCCGGATGATCTTGAGCCCCAAGATAACATCGGCATCCCCCAAGTCCTTCATACTGAACTTGGTCGAGAGAAATTTCTTTGTCTCTGTGACACAGCTTAAATCCGTACCTAGGATTAGCATGTCGTCAACGTATAGACAAACGATAACTCCTCTTCCGTCAGCAAACTTAGTATAGACACACTTGTCTATTTCACTGACCTTATAGCCATTTGACTTTATCACTTTATCAAACTTCTCATGCCACATTTTGGGAGCTTGTTTCAAACCATACAGAGACTTCATCAACTTGCAGACTTTGCCTTCCAGACCTCTGACGACAAAACCTTCTGGTTGTTGCATGTAGATCTCTTCTGTCAGCTCGCCATTAAGGAATGTTGTTTTCACATCCATCTGATGTATCACTAGTTTATGTATTGCTGCTAGAGCAATTAACAATCTGATGGTTGTCATCCGAGCTACTGGAGCATAAGTATCAAAATAGTCGATCTCCTGTTTCTGAGCAAACCCTTTGGCCACTAGCCTGGCCTTGAATTTGTCGATGGTTCCATCTGCTTTCATCTTTTTCTTGAAGATCCATTTGCATCCGATGGGTCTTGCTCCTTCTGGCAGGTCAACTAACACCCATGTATTATTGGAGGTGATTGAGTCAATCTCATTGTCTATCGCCTCCTTCCAGAATACAACATCTCTAGTCTTCATCGCTTCATCATAGGTAAACGGATCTGCTTCCACATGATAAGTGACGAAGTCATCTCCGAAGTCTTTCGGCCTCCTTACTCGCTTAGTTGACGGCTCAGCGAGTTCTGGTTCAACTGGTGTCTCTTCGACAATAGCTTCTTCTTGGACTACTGGTTCTTTAAGGACTTCTGTCTGCTTTGCACTCTCATCATTCTCCGGAAGATCCGCGAGAACAATATTTTTGTGCCTTGCAAACTTGTCTTCAAAATATTCAGCATCGCGAGATTCAATGATATGATTTGATTCTATATCAAGGAATCTCCGAGTATCACTCTTCTCGGCATAACCCAAGAAGATAGCCTTAGTGGTCCTAGTCCCAAGCTTCTGAATCTTCAGATCTGGGAGCTTCACGTAAGCCAGACACCCCCACACTCGAATGACATTCAAGTTAAGTCTGACTTTGAACCAAAGTTCATGAGGTGTTATGTCCGAAGTTGCATACGGTACTCTATTGAGAATAAAAGTAGCCGTTAATGCAGCTTCTCCCCAGAAGCTCTTTGGAAGACCCGCAGTCAACAGCATAGAGTTCATCATCTCTGTCAACGTTCTGTTCTTCCTTTCTGCTACTCCGTTGGATTGAGGAGAGTACGGAGCCGTCGTCTCATTTATGATTCCATGTTCTTTACAGAATGATGAGAAATTATGAGACCGATACTCCCCGCCTCGATCACTCCTTAGCCTTTTGAGTTGTTGTCCAGTTTGCCGTTCAGCCTCGGCCCTGAACTCCTTGAACTTCTCGAATGCTTCGTCTTTAGACTTGAGCAGGTAGACAAAAGCATACTTTGAGAAGTCATCGATGAAAGTAATAAAATACTTCATCCCGGCTTTTGTAGAGAATTGCTTGAAATCACAGATATCTGAGTGAACCAACTCCAGAAGATCTGTGCTTCGATGGACCCTGTGAAAGGGTTTCCTTGTGATCTTCGTCTGAGCACACACTTCACATTTCTCTACCTTACCCCCACACTTGGAGATAAGTCCTAGGCTAGACATCTTGTTAATCCTTTTACAATGAACATGTCCTAGCCTATTATGCCACAACTCAAAAGAATAGTTCAAAGTAGAAATAGCATTAATATCATTTTTCTGGGTTACAACAAGCTGAATTTTGTACATTCCTTCAGTCTGGAAAGCTTTTCCGAAGAATGTACCCTTCTTGGACATCACCATCTGGCCAGCATTGATGTCCATCCTCAAGCCTGCGTTACAAAGCAGGCTCCCAGAGATCAGGTTCTTAGCAATTGCAGGAACATGCTTCACTCCTTGAAGCGTCAGAGTGTTCCCCGATGTGAGTTTCAGCTCCACCGTCCCGATCCCCAGTACTTCAGCTTGTGCCTGGTTTGCCATTATGACTTTCTCGGAAGTTGGCTCATAGGAGTCGAACCATTCCTTGTCTGAGCAGACATGACATGTCGCACCAGTGTCTATCCACCAGTCCGAGTCAACCCCCACATTTGTAACCTGCGCTATCATTGCAACCAGATTAGTAACCAAAGAAACCTTACTAGGCTCACCTTTTTCTGGTTCCTTGCAGTCACTTTTGTAGTGGCCCTTCTTGCCACATTTGTAACAAGTCACATGGGACTTGGACTTCTGATTCTTGAATGAAGGACTCTTCACTTTCAGATTAGTGAAGTCCTTCTTCTTCTTGTGAGGAGAAGCCGCCTGCTTCCCTTTGTACTCTCTGGTTTGGACCAGATTTGCTTTCGCCAGTTGTTTGGACAGAGAATCCATCTTCTGTTGAGAGCGCATCTCGTCCTCAACATGGATCTCTTGCAGGAGATCTTCCATACATATGTCCAGCTTCTTGCGGTGCATCCTTGCATAGAAGTTGCTCCAACCCGCAGGAAGTTTAGAGACGATTCCTCCAACGACAAACTTGTCGACAAGAGGCATCTTCTCGTCATCCAACTTTTGGCGCAGCTTCAGAAACTCCTTTACTTGGGGCAGCATAGCCTTCTCATCTTCGAAGGTCCACTTGTGGTATCTTTCAACCAAGAAGATCTTGGACCGATTCTCGTCATCTTCGTACAATTTCCCCAAGGAGTCCCAAATCTCTTTGGCAGATTTCTTCTTGGAATAGGACTCTGCCAGAGAGTCTTCCATGCTATTGAGAATCAACAGTTTACAGATACTGTTTTTTCTAATCCATTTTGCCTGCTTGGACTTAGCAGCTGCAATAACTTCTGCGGTTCCGGTTGTTGGAACGATCGGTTCTTCCTCATTCAGCACGTGATCAACTTCCACGAGTTGAATGTTTAAGGTTACTTTCCGTTTCCAGATTTGGAAATGTTCGCCGTCGAATTTCTCCAACTTGTTAAAGTCGGTATTGACGAGCGATACACGTAAGTTATCCATCTTTTCGATATAGCTTTGAGATTGTTAGTCCCTTGGCGAACAATCGATAGAAAACCACGAATTCAGAAACTATTGTAAAGACAATGTTTCCAGCAACAACACCTTAAATAAGGTGATGTTGTATTACGGGAATCTAAAAAGATTTCGTAATATTTTTCGAAGGCAACAGAACCGTATAACTTCTAAAGAGAAGCGACGGTATTCTCGAAGGCAACAGAACCGTATAACTTCTAAAGAGAAGCGACGGTATTCTCGAAGGCAACAGAGGAAGAAGAAAGCATGCTGGGGTGAAAGATCACCGGTGCTCAAAGCTATATCCGCCTTACGGATAAGCCTCCAGGAACCAGCAAGTTCGAAGAGAACTTTAGAACGCTGGCCAAAAATGTCGACGACTCCTCGGAATAGCAGCAGCACTTCTCTCTCCCTCTGGAAATTCTCTGATTATTTTCTGTCACTCTGGAGAGAGGAGATGCTGCTGATATTACAGGCACGAGGTAGGCTTTTCAATTCTGAATGCACGCCCTGGTTTAATGCCAGATCCGAATTTTCTGGATCTGAGCCATTTCCGGATCTGAGCCCACAATGCGCCTTGCGACGAGCTGTCGTGCTAAGTGCAAAGTGCCATCAAAAAGCCACAATAAGCCTCAAAAGCCCATTAGCCCAAGCCCAAGCCCAAGCCCAAGCCCAAGCCCAAGCCCGAGTCCGAGTCCGAGTCCGAGTCCGAGTCGCTAAGCCCCTTCGGGGCTTAGCTCCAATAGATTTAAATCTATTTTCATTTGGCCAAAAGTTGGTTTCTTATTCTCACCTCTATGTAAAATTCCCCCACATGGCACCCTCCATTGGGCCTCAACCCATGTGCATCTCTCTATTCCTTCATAAGTAATATATAGAGATACATATTGGTGTGATTTTCCGATGTGGGACTATCTTTTAACAATAGAATGTTGTGAACACACACAACACAAAGAATAAAACACCAACATGGGCTACTGTGAGTAGGCAGAAGAGAGGGAGTAGTCGGCTCTCCAGTCCCAAATGAGAAGAGTCTCGGAAGACTAAGAAAGGGAGGAGAGGGATCGGTGTTAGGATCTCTCCGAAGTTCAAATCGCCACACCCTAAGAGGCAAAGATGGCGGCTGTAGGTTCATTAGGGAAGGGGTGCCTGCTGCTTCGGTGCCGAAGGTACGGAGCAACAACAAACCTTCTAAAACATATGCTACATCCTAGGTGTTCGATCAACTGCTTCTTCCGACTTTCCATCCATTAAAAGTTCCAAGTATCCTCCAGGTTAATATTTACCTGACTTGTCTCTAGATATTTTAATATATGACGTTTAGATATCCTATACTAAATTAATATTTTTACATAGACTACATGGATTAGAATGTGTTTGTTGGGCTGTTGTTCAGAATTGGACTTACATACGCTAAATAGTATAAAAAAAAGTTTGGTGCCCTCTAAAATTTGGGCCTGAGAAGCTATCACATACACATCTTCGATGGCATTCACCATTGTTTGAATACTAGAACTATGACCTCAAACTTCATTAAATCGCTAGACTTCTGTATATTGTTTAAAGCATGTTCAAATCTTGTCTAACATATTGTAGTCTAAAAAGACTAAGGAGTTCTTCAGAAAGAAGAAGACAAGGAAGAGAAATAGAGAAGTATTATGTTTTTTAATAGAGCAAGCAACCTTAGAATGGATATACTGCTAGTCTTATATACAAAATTATATTTGGTTACAACTAATAAATGGCATATCTGTTAAGATCTATAAGAGATAGAAGATATCTGTTGGGTACAATCAACAAGTCGCTATAACTAACAACAACGCTCCCCCTTGAATGTGCACAACCCAATAAACTATTTGTATCAGTCTTCATGAATGATCATCATCGGTCTTCAATGATGTCAACATCAATCTTCAGGAAAGAGATCAATATCAGTTTTCAGGGATGATCAACATCCATCTTCAAGGATGATCTACATAAGTATTCAGGAATGATCTACGCAAGTTTATGATATGTAGATAGAATTCACCAAAACCTAATAATTTCAGAAAACCTAGTAAAAAAAAATGTAATCTAAGGAAAAAATGTGTCGATGTTGATACGTCATTATGATGTGGAAATATCTAGAGGTATATATGACTAACACGATGTAGGTGTCAAGCATTAAATTTCAGAGAGTATCCATAATCTGATGACATGAATGATCATTTGGAAAGTGGACTTCATCAGGGACTTGGTGAACTTCTCGTCTAAGTTGTCATTGGATCAGATTTGCATGACTTTAATCTTTTGTTGCAGTTGTTGTTGATGCGAGAAGAAGAACTTCGGTGCTATGTGCTTGATATTGTCTTCCTTTATGTAGTCATTCTC